>JARGCV010000009.1:29935000-30192500 GCA_034064705.1 Bothrops alternatus
GGAAGAAGAAGCTGTAGCTTTTCTCCTACAAATGAGAAATAATGTAATTTTCTATTGCTGCATAGTATATCTGACATAATGAAGAAGACAATGTTAACTAATACATTCAAATTCAGAGAATGTGATTAAACAACAGTAACAACAATTGAAGCAAATTGCATCAAAGAGAAGATAGTGTTTTTAAATAAAGAGCTTACTTGTATCAAAATTATCAAACGAGAAAAATAACAGAAATTATTTAACAAATTGGAATGGTAACATATACCTTGATTGCTTTTCTAGGCAATTAGAGGTATCATGAGCTTTCTACAAAATAAATGTTGTGTGACTTTTCCTTTATTCACCTCCTTTTGACATCCTTTTAAATGACTGTTAAGTGGCTGGGAGGAAAAACAGTCAACACTTCTGCTTAATCTTATTTTCTCTAAGGCAAAGTTATCAGGTACCTTTGATCTTTCCCTATGATTTATCTTTTAAACTGTATATGATTGTCCTAGTGCTCTTGCAGATTATGAGCCAAGCTCATTTAGCTTTGGTGCACGCTTGCCTGATTTTATATATCTTAATTAGGTCATTAATAACTCATATAAATATGTCATTATTTCTTGGAAATCTTACCTGGTTTCTTTTCTCCTTCTAGCCCTATTATCTGTACCAGCTGTTATGCATTTTAAGCTTAAATGGGTTTTATGTTTTCCCTTCTCTGTCATGTTAGAGTAGATAAGAGGGCAAAAAAAAATCAAATAAAATTCCATACTTTCAACTTAATCCAAATTTTACTCCGTGTTACATGAGTCACCTAAGTAAATACATTTCCAAAACAATATATGAGAAATCCATATGGAATTGTACAGAGCTTAATGCATAGAAGGTCTCACGTCAGAAATTTCTTCTCCTTTTGATTAAACTTGGATGGGCACAAAGGGGTATGCAGGGTGAGCTGGCTCAGTAAGATCCTTTATGCCAAAAAAGCAATATATTCTATCTTGAATCTTCAATTAGAAGCAGAAAGGCAGTGCTGATCTGTCTTAAACAGCCATTTTACTTTGATAAAGGGGTTTCCACACATATGCAGAAGCCATTTTTCTTGTCCACTTTGCTGCTTAGAAATAGGAAGGTGCTTTACTTTGTAGCATTCCTTGAAGTTGTGCTTCAACAGTACTTTCATCAAGACAAAAGCACTCCTGTACAGATCTAGATATCATACTAATGAAAGAACTGGGTTTCTTGAACTCATTAAATCTCTCCTTCTCGGTACATAGTAGACCAAAAGAAAACGAAAAAGATGGTGCCCTCAGTCTAAATACTGCTGGAATTATAAAACAAATGTGGATCAGTTAAGGCAGTCCAGACTTATTGACATTAAATATTCCACTTTTTTTCTCCACATATGCCTTTCTGTTTTATGTTCTTGAGAATATATTAAAGTATCATTTTTAAAAATCCTATGACTCTTTTAGTGGCACCATGGTCATCCTCAGTCAGATCAGAAAGGAAAATTATGATGTGATGAATGAATATTAGAACTCTTAACATAAAATAGGCCAATATTCACAACTTGTTTTCTACTGTAGTATTGATCTACTATTTTCTTATTGAAAATGTTATATACCCTTTTCTTCCCATATTTGAAAAGGAAGATTTTTTAATCTTCCTGGGGATATTTCCTGGGGATTTTCTTGTAATTTCCCCTCATATCCAAATATATTTATTTATTTTATTTATTTATTTATTCGGATTTGTATGCCGCTCCTCTCCGAAGACTCGGAGCGGCTTACAACATATATATATAAACAATTGAACAAATCCGAACAACATTAAAAATACAAACCCCATACATACTCATCAATCACACCACAATCAACAATCATCCCCAGGCCTGCCGGCAGAGGTAGGTTTTTAAATTCTTTCGGAAGGCCAGGAGGGTCGGAGAAACGCGGACTTCAGGAGGTAGTTGGTTCCAGAGGGTGGGCACCACAACAGAGAAAGCCCTCCCCCTAGGGCCCGCCAAACGACATTGTTTCATTGACGGGACCTGGAGGAGGCCGACCCTGTGCGCTCTCACCGGTCGTAGAGAAGTATGTGGCAGAAGGCGGTCCCGTAAGTATCCTGGTCCCAAGCCATGAAGGGCTTTATAGGTAATAACCAACACCTTGAATTGGGCTCGGAGACCAATAGGCAACCAATGCAGCGTGCGGAGAGTTGATGAAATGTGGGCACAACGAGGAAGACCCACAACTGCTCGCGCAGCTGCATTTTGCACTAATTGTAGTCTCTGAACACTCTTCAAGGGTAGCCCCATGTAGAGAGTGTTGCAGTAGTCGATCCTCGAGGTGACAAGGGCATGTGTGACTGTGAGGAGTGACTCCCGATCCAAGTAAGGACGCAACTGGTGCACCAGGCGAACCTGGGCAAATGCCCCCCTCGCCACTGCCGACAAATGATGATCCAATGTCAGCTGTGGATCAAGGAGGACTCCCAAGTTGCGAACCTTCTCTGAGGGGTTTATAGATTCACCCCCCAGGGTAATCGAAGGACAGATAGAAGTGTCCTTGGGAGGCATCACCCACAGCCACTCTGTCTTATCGGGGTTGAGCCTTAATCTGTTAACACCCATCCAAACCCTCACAGCCTCCAGACACCGGCACATCACCTCAACCGCTTCACTGATATGGCCAGGAGTGGAAATGTACAGCTGAGTATCATCAGCGTACTGATGGTATCTCACTCCGTGGCAGTGGATGATCTCACCCAGTGGCTTCATGTAAATGTTAAAAAGTAGGGGGGAGAGAACCGACCCCTGAGGCACCCCACATGGGAGTAACCTAGAGGTGGACCTTCGATCCCCCACAAACACCGACTGCGACCGACCAGTGAGATAGGAGGAGAACCACCGCAATACGGTGTCCCCCACTCCCAATCCCTCCAGCCGGCGCAGAAGGATACCGTGGTCAATGGTATCGAACGCCGCTGAGAGGTCAAGAAGCACCAGGACAGAGGACTGGCCTCTATCCCGGGCTCACCAGAAATCATCCATCAGAGCGACCAAAGCAGTTTTGGTGCTGTAGCCGGGCCTGAATCCCGACTGCAGAGGGCCCAGATAATCGGCTTCCTCCAGAGACCGCTGGAGCTGATGCGCCACCACCTTCTCGACAACCTTCCCCACAAAGGGAAGGTTGGAGACCGGACGATAGTTGGTCAAAATTTCTGGATATTCATACAATGTTTGTTTCAATTTTGAAATGTTGTACAGATAGTTTTCGGCTTATGACCATAATTGAGCCCAACATTTCTGTTGCTAAGTGAGACATCTATTATGTGTCTCTTGTCCCATTTTATGACCTTTCTTGCCACAGTTGTTAAGTGAATCACTGCACTTGTTAAATTAGTAACAGGGTTCTTAAGTGAATCTGATAAGACTTAACTTATCAGAAGGCTAAAGAAGGTGATCACATGACCCTGGTGGACTGTAGTCAACCTAAATATGAGTCAGTTGCCAAGCAACGGAATTTTGATTGCATGAGAGGGGGATGCTGTAATGATTATAAGTGTGAAAAATAGTCATAAATCACTTTTTTCAGTGCTGTTGTAAATCTGAATTGTTATTAAATGAACTGTTGTAAATTGAGGACTTCCTGTAGTAATTTTGGAGACAAGCAGTAGCTTCCTTCTTATTTCTAGCATGGTAACTAACTAATGTCATTATACTAAACCTCTACAGAGATTTCATTCTAAACAACAAAGACTACAACTGTGCTTTCCATCCTACTTCAGGTTTCCTTTGTTTTATAGATCTGTATAGGTCATAAATGTAAGAATTGGTCACCAACTTCACATTTCATTGTCGTTGTAATGGTGAATGATTACCAAATGAGGCAGTCATCAAATAAGGACTATCTGTATATGTAATCTAGGAAAGAATATATTTTTTTCTGTGCTGTACACTCAACAAAGAAGCTGAACCAATTTTTTTATACCTGCCATGCTGAAGAAATATAGACTCACTTCCATCTGTTTTAGATTGTCTGTGGGGAAGCTCCCTAAGGGTATACATAGAAACATTAATTTTGAAATAACATATAACACAATTAATATTCTTCTTATATCATCATTTTTTTCACAATACGATACTTTTTATTCCTCTCAGTTTTCTTCCATGTGCATATCCAATGGCATCTCTTGCTTTATGCAGGCCTTTAATAAACCACCCGCATATGTGTCAGCAGAGTGCCAATTGTAACAATTTATAACATTAAAAATTGATGCAAACACATGTTTCCCCTGTCTCGGGTAAATGAAAACCAATATTCTAGCTGGAATTCTATCTCATCTCAAAAATGCACATTGCTTTCCTGATGAGATAACATCCAAATAATCACAGCAGACTAGGCTACAGATTCTCTAATCCTAAATAGTGAGATGTTCTTTGAAACAGTATTATAAAAATTTAAAAACTAGTTTTTCTGGATGAGGCCAATGCCTCTTCCAGCAAAATACCTCTTATAGGAATCAACAGGTGTATTTACAAAACTGAAATATACATAGGGTAATAATAGTTCTTATTTACTTTCACACCCAGAAGTTGAGATTTAAGCTACTAAATAGCCATCAGTACTATGAGAGGTTGAGAGTACAGTCCCCCATATCTAGTCCAATTTCCCTTTTTTTAAAAAAACACCTCAGCATCTAACAGTAGTGATCTCCCTAGTTTAACTCTGCTATCAGGCATAATTATCTTTGTTGGTGGCAGTATTGGAAATATTGAGATATTTGCCTTACTATAGATGAGTAGGTACTTCTACAAGACAGTAAGTTATTACTTTTATGTCCAGTTCCAAGAAAGACTGAGAGATGCATTGGCAAAGTCATGTCTTTAACATAAGCCCTCTTGAACTTAAAAAGAGGTGCAATTCAATGCACATGTATGTGTGAAAGAGGGGCCATGAATGCACACATGCCTACCACTTCACACCTTACTACACTGAGTTTTTTATGGGTTCATAATTTTCAAGAAAGTTTTGTTCATGTTCAAATTTTCATAACTAGGGTTTCTGCTCAGAATGTTCTGTCCCTGGACTTTAATTTCACAGCCAGCAGTGAAGAAGATTAACTAGCTGGTTGTGAGATTTGGATTATTGTTTATGGATTGACTGTTGTTTGCAAATGGTTAAGACTATTTGAATAAGATGTATGTTTTTGTTTCAAGTATAAAATCTATATCTCCAAAATTAGCAAGCCTACCCTATCTCCCTCAGTGTCCTATCAAGTATCCACTCTGATATATGGTGTTCTGCCATTATATGTTCAGTGCAGGGGTGAGAAAGATTAGGTGAATATTCTCCTTATGGAGAAACAATCTCTCCCCATTCTATCAGCCATAAAATTAACAATAAAGCATATCTGGATTTGTACCTGGTATCTCCAATTTAAACTCACGTTTGGCACAGATAAAGGTTTTTTTGACAAATTCTCATTTGGAGTTGTGCATTATTAGCAGGACTTATTTCAGCATAAAAAAATGGAAACACACAGCAGACATGACATTATATCAAAATCAAGTAAAATTTTTCCATGGAAACCTTCCTTCTTTCCTTCCTTCCTTCCTTCCTTCCTTCCTTCCTTCCTTCCTTCCTTCCTTCCTTCCTTCCTTCCTTCCTTCCTTCCTTCCTTCCTTTTTTCCTTTCTTCCTTCCTTCCTTCCTTCCTTCCTTCCTTCCTTCCTTCCTTCCTTCCTTCCTTCCTTCCTTCCTTCCTTCCTTCCTTTCTTTGCATTTCCAAATGTTTATTGGCAGTTTTATCTCAAAAATGGATCTTGTTTTGTTATCTTTAGTTTGGTAGATATTATATGTATACACATGTATACATATGTACATGTATTTTTTCATACAGTATATTGCATTCTTTTAGAAATGAAGAGGCTTGCACATTCAAATGATGGCATGAACTATACTCAGAAGAATCACAATAATGAATAGATCATAGATGAAATTAAATATAAATCACTGGAGAGGAAATAACAACCATACCAGTATTCTGCCAAGAGAACATTCAGAAGCATGTCAATGTCCACATCATAGTGGAAGATGAATCTCTCCCATATCAAATGTATGTAATGAGCTACTGGGAGCAGAAGGCAAGTATATTATTACTGGTATGTATTATATAAAATTTTTTAACACTAATAATAATAATAATAATAATAATAATAATAATAATAATAACTGCTATGTTCAAACACAAAAGGGAAGATACATGAAACTTATAACCATTAACCAATGTGAATTATATACTGCAAAGCAAAAATAGTTGGAACACCGACATACTGAAAATAGCAAACTGAAACGGACTGGAATGGTCACTTCTCATTAGAGATGTTTCTAATCTAAAGGAAGGAAGGAAGGAAGGAAGGAAGGAAGGAAGGAAGGAAGAAAGGAAGGAAGGAAGGAAGGAAGGAAGGAAGGAAGGAAGGAAGGAAGGAGGGAGGGAGGGAGGGAGGGAGGGAGGGAGGGGAGGGCCATTATTGCTATCAAAAAGGTGTCAACATCCCCAAAATAAAAGAATGATTTCCATTTGAGTTCAGGACAATCCAATTAATATTATGATAATGCAAGTCTATGCTTTATTTCAGCTATTGACTCATAGGAAGGAGAACATACGGCAACTAGCAACCCCATCAACATGACTGAAATAGCTTATCAAAGTTTCATCATAATCAGTGACCAGAGGATTGATTATGTGCAATTCCCAAAATATAATAATAATTGGAGCAAACTAGGTAGTATGTTTATATGTATGCATGCTTGCATGTATGTATATATGTATGTATGAATGTATGCATGCATGTAAAAAAAGAAATGTTTATAAAAGGGATTGTGCTACAAAGAGAATTACAGATACTGTACAATTACTAAAATTATTAAAATGCAGAGGTGCTAAAATATTTGAATTCTGATTCAGTGATTATTAAAAGATAACAAAACGATAAGTAAATATAATTATATAACTACGGAAAACCATGGACATGAGAGTAGATCAGTAATTCTGTTCACTAATTATTTTTTGAATTCCCAGTTCTTAATGCCTGATTCCCCTATCCCTGCCACACCTTTGTTTCAAAGTAAGTAGGTATTCTATAATCTTCCCCTCTGCCATATTTTCTGTTGGCAATTGGATAGATGGTTGCTAAGGGGTTTGTTGCAAAATCTTGGTAGCCATATGAATTTTTTTTAAAAATTCTGAAATATTTTACTTTATCCCAAATACAATACAACTTCTTAACACCTAATTTAAGTACATTAAAATAAAAAATATTGTTGTTTCCTACTCCTTTAATTTCACAAGAAAGATAGAATTGCGCCTCCCATTCAGATTGAAAGTTAAATTTCCTAGGTAGTGGCAGACATTTCTCTCTTATGGCACAAAGAATAAATATCTGCTGAGAACTCTATGTAGGCATCAGGAAGGGCATCCAGCAGTAAACTCTCAGCTCCATCCAGTCACCCTGACTGTACCATGAATTAAGGGACTACAGAATCATAAAAAGAAAAAAAAACAGTTCTTGCCCAAGCAATGGTAACCTCTGGCAGATAGATATTTCTTTGCTATAAAACTATGTATTTTCTGAAACATGGGTTAAAAATTAGGCCAAAATGTAGCTTTTCTCCTGTTCCCACCCACTTTCTTGTATCTTTATCTATATTTTGGAACATGACTTCAATATACTATCTTCTTGATAGTCTTGGTTCTGAAAAGTTTCTGGAACACTGCTCTGAATAGTAGAAATATTTTCACTGCTATGGATAACTGCATTCTAAACATTATATCCTAAATTATTTGCATTATGCAATGCAACTACTGATTAACTATTCATCAACTAGGTTTAGGATTAGAGTTTATTTGTAAGTTAGCAATAAATCTAATCTTCCTTCTCTTTTCTTGGTGACAGAAAACAATGACAAAGAGTTATGAAACATGTACCATGAATGAATAAGCAAACTATTTTATTGCGGTCATATAATTAAATAGAAATAATATAGAAAGACAGTGTGAAACTCTCAGCCCCATTATCTTCATTGTAAAGGCTGTTATTGATGGCATGAATCATTACGATAAAAATAAAAATGTGGTTAGGTTTGTGATGAATAACTTTATTATTTCAAATGTGGCAAATCTTGTAAAGTTGCAGCCAGATTTTGATAACCTTCTGCAAATGCATTTTTCATAAAAAAAGATAATTATGTCTGTTCTCTGGTATTTTGACTCACTGACCTACTGAAGTGTTAAGTATATCATTGTTTCATCCTGAAAGACACTTGAAAATAGGATTAAATAGGTACGAAACTCATATTTTGCTAAGAAACTCAGAATGGAGATATTAATTAGCTATAATTGATTTGTTTCAACCAATAAAATGTTGCAATTTGCATACTTTTCCCCAAATATCCCTAAACAATGATGGTTAGATATAAAATCTGTATGCACATGTATGAATACTTCTACTGCCTCTATTTGAAGCCCTAAGATTTCTTGGGGTTGTGAAACAGCAGTCATTCATGGACTTATAATTATAGAAGTTTCCCAAAGTATACCTTCTGAAAGATCACTAAAACAGCATGGGGAAACTCTGTTAGCTTTTTTGGACAAATGACAAATATTTTGCTTCCTGCAATGGCAATGCCTGAGTCAATCCAATCTATCAGTCAATCCATCATGCTTTCAGCAAGCAAAAATTGTGCTGCTTTTGAGAACAAAGAGAATTCAATTTCTTATTGACAGGTATTTCAATGGAAAAAGCAATCAGCTTCATTGACCTTCTTTTATTTTAGTGGGCAGGTTATTGAGAAGTAAGTAATGATAACTAATAACACTGATTTTTAGGCAACTATCAAAATGTATATAAATCCCAAGAGACAGAACATATGTAATGAAAAGATTTTGTAACTTTTTTAAAATAAGCAACACTACAAAACCAGAAAAATGTAGATAAAAGCAGTCTGAAAAAAATTGTATGCAATGTTATGCGAACCGACTTCTGCTTGTACAATATAAATATATCTTCCTCATTTTCAGAGCACACTGGGAAGAGAGAAGTGTTTGATTTCAATAGAAAATCCAATCCATTAGCTAATGGACAAAACTGAGTATGACCCAGAGGGGTTAAAACAAGTTCAACTCTTATCATGTCTTTCCAAATTTATAATTATGCTCTATATAAATGACTCTGTTACTTATATTTTATGTGCTAATTCTTGGACTCTGGGTATTCGGTAACCTTATACCAATTAAATCTATGATGATAGAAACCAAGTGAATGGAAACGTATACAGTTAGAAGTCTTTTAAACTTATTATTGCTAATTTCCATGATGTACATATGAAAATTAGGTGTAATAATAATGAAATAGTGACCAAATACTAAATGAGCAGCAGCTACTATTCAGGGCCACAACCAGCTTTCTTGGTTAATAATAAACAGTATTTTCCTACAGGATCTGAAGAGTGGAAGAAAAACTGCAAAAATGCTTATCCCCTTGAAGTTACAGTACTTATTATTGTCCTTAAGAGGCGGTTCTGTTCAGCTTAACTCCATGAACTGGCTCCACTGATAATGGCTTGAACAATTAATTCAGAATGTGTACGTTACATTTCCTAACTTTAGAGGGTTAGTAAGTCATATATCCATCATCTCAGTGTACACGACTGATACTCATATTTATAATGAATGCCTTGAATTCATCTTTGCTTCCCTTCCTTGAATAAAGCATCCCCAATCCTCTCTTTCCCATCTTTTCCTGAAAATTTAAATCAACTTGTAGGAAAGCCAGCTGCATTGTTTCATTTTGTTTCGTTTGAGCAGATTTTCTGTGAATAGCAGTAAGGAGTACCAACATACCTTTTAAACTTGTAGATTAAAAAAACAGCCAAGCCGACAAAGACCACTGAAAGCAACATCAGCATTGCAGAACTGCTGTGTCCAGCGCCAGGATCAACAAGAGGTGCTGAGAGGTAGAAAAAGATAATATTATATAGTAAGATGAAGTCATTAAATGTAAAGAAGGCAAGGTTGTATCTGTCTTTACTGCTGCTAGGTTAGTATCATTAACAAGAGAACAGACACTGTGTGTTTGTATGTGTCTCTCTCTGTGTGTGCTGTAGTCAGGGGTATGGTGAGGGATCAGGACTACTCCCTTGGAACTCTCAAGGTTCCAAGTAGCTCCATAATGAAAAAGAAATAGCAGGCTGCCCAGTAACTAAACCATTTCGTTCATGCCATATATGCTCTTTTTGTATCTGCTCCCTGTTTTGTGGTCTCCTGTTGATATACTGCAACTATGCTGGAGACAGCTGCTAATCAGGAACAGTGTTTGCAAGAGTCAAGTCAATACCTTAAACAGGATTTATCATAATGTTTATCATGCTTTTTTCACTTTTCATCGATTTGATGAAAGAAAATTGCTTTCAGTTTTCAATTATTCTTTTAGTTTTGAAAAGCCATTTGAGCTAGGAAGAAATCACTTGCTACCCCCTCCCTAATTTTAATATGGTCACCAGGAGTTAAGATGTACTTGAAAAACCTTTATTTTATATTTTCCTTTTTAAAAACTATTAGCTGTCATGATTGCTTCCTACAGTAGAAAAACCAAATAAAATTCTGTGTTTTCTGTTCTTCTTTTGCTAGGTTATAAAAATAAAATTATGCTAGCTTTGGTTGAAAGACAAAGAACTGGAGAAACAAATCTCTTCTTATATGCCACAATCATGTTTTTATAAATCGGAATAGAATATTTCATTCCTACTGAACATCAGTCAGTATCAAATTAAGCCTTTTCAAATAACTCTTTCTGTTTTTGAACCAGTTCATCAATTGTTTTATCCACTAACTAAAACTAAATTTATGAATAGGGGATGAATGGATTTTTCAGGTACATCTCTTTTCAGTTTTTTCCAAGTGAAATTTCATTTCATTTCATTTCATTTCATTTCATTTATTTCAACTTATATGCCGCCCTTCTCCCCAGACTCAGGGCGGCTCACAACAGAAATATAAGTACAGAAATATATAGGTCACTTAAAATAATGGTACAATATAAAACTGTGAAACTATAAAAACTATACTCACTCATACAACATACACTCCCAATCAAAGGCCCAGGGGCAGAGCACAGCTCACACGCCCCAAGCCTGTCTGCAAAGATGTGTTTTTAAAAGTTTACGGAAAGCTAGGAGGGAAGGAGCAGTACGAACCTCTGAGGGAAGTTGATTCCAGAGGGCTGGGGCAGCAACAGAGAAGGCCCTAACCCTAGGTCCCGTCAGACGGCACTGTCTAGCAGACGGGACCTGTAGGAGGCCAACCCTATGTGCCCTAACCGGTCGTACCATTTGTTGGGGGTCAAGGGAAAGGGAGGGTTTTGCCTTCTCTTTCTGCTCAAGATCCCCATGTACAATTGGTGGGCCACTGTGTGACACAGAATGCTGGACTCGATGGGCTTTGGCCTGATTCAGCATGGCTCTTCTTATGTTCTTATGTTAATAAATTTAAGTGGATAAATATATTTAAGTGGATCCTACTTAGAGCAGTCTTCACCCACCTAGTGCCATTAAGAGGTATCTGGACAGCTCTAACAAGCTTTTTTGAATGTTTACTAAAAGTGCAGTACCAACTTGTTCAAGAACAATGCCCAGGATAAATATGATAGCTTTCTTTAATGTTTATTTTCTTCCAGAAAAATATAAGCTGATCATAAGATATTACATTGTGTTCCCTAGATATTTTCTCTGGTGCCAACTTACCTAATGTTAACTGAGTGACATAAACAATTATTTCCACACCGGGCTTCAACTCAAATTGAACCAGGTTCTGATTTAGAGCACTGAAAAGGATTTCAACAGCCTGAGAGGTAGAAGAAAATTAAATATTCATAAACAACAGAAATTAATAATAATTCTCCCTGGCATATGTGTATTAACAGCAGAGTTATTCACCACATGTTAGTTCCTTCTAAAATCCAAATTATTATATCAATCACACACAAAAAGAATCCTTTTGTGTCTCAGAATAATCCCAAAATATGAAGAAGAGGGGAGGGGAATCTTCTGGAAATAATGCAATTAGAGTTGAGAGTGGAATTGATAGCAATTACATTGCATTTTTTAATTACTAAGTTATTGCTGTTACATTATTTATCAGTCACAGAAATACATTTTTTAAGATTGCGTTTGGAACAAACTAGAGCTGCAGCAGATTTAATTCCAACTGTAATTTTCTTTCTCTTTCTCCACTCATGCTCATTTATTTATATGTGAATGTGTGCTTGCACACACACACACACACACACAAATACACACATAGACACAAAAACACAAACAAAAGAATATGGTGTGTTGTACTTGGTTTTGCTTTCAGAAAAACCTAAGTTCAGTGCCCAGTCATTTAAGAGAGAGCTAAAAAGAATTCTAGAGAAAAGTATGAATTTGTCAATAGGGAATTTACAAAACTCACAACTTTTGAATTACACACTTGGTATAGTGGGTTCACCTAAATGACAGAGATTTAATAGCCTTAGGGGGTGAAGGGCATTTTAGCCGCTGTAAAAGCAGGGTTAAGATATAAGACATCATGTGAAAATGTCCTTAAAGCTACATTAAATTTAGCTAAATTATAACACAGCATTATTTTTTTCACAACTATGTGTCAGAGAAATGGCAGGTGCCAAATGACCTTGGGAGTAGAATGAAAACATTATGAAACAAAAACTCCCTCTTCCAAAATCACATCCATTTCACTTTATCATATGTTTTCACTTAGAAGTATTTCAGTTCAACACTTATATGAACAACACTTACAGATTGTTAAAGACACCCATGCCTGCTTAGCAGGCTATCACCAAGACTAATGAAATTTTCTGAAAGGTCCTGTTATAAGTCTTGCTCTTTAGAAAAAATTCAAAAAGAATACCTCTGATTACTAGAATGCTGAACTGAAATATGGAAATGGTTAAAAACTGGAGAGGGAAGATGTTTTCACTTGGAATCAGAGAGAGACTATGATAGATAAACCACAATGGAAAAGTCCTTTTCTTCAGTAAACTTCCTGAAAGGAAAATCTCCAAGTCTGGGTTAGAGCATACAGGCAGTCATTCAGTTCTCTTGATCCCATGTTAGTACAGGTTTAAAAATCCAATCTGGCACTTCGAGTAGGTTAGAACAAATGGAAAAGGAGACAATTAATCTGGAAAAGCACTCATGTGTAAAGCAAGAAAATCTTTAAAAAATTAAAGTGCTCTATGCCTTTAGTTGTTTTCTAGAAGAAAGATTTTTACAGGTATAAGCTAAATGCAATGTACAAAGACTAAAAGCTGCACCTGCTGAAATATTGTATTCTACATAATTACTCCAAATACAGTGTGTTCCATTAAATTTTGATTATATTAATTACAGTAATTATCTGATACCAGTTCGCATGTCAGAAATTTGCTGGAACAGTGAAAATCAGTTTGATGCAATTATATTTGTCTATACAAAGGACAGAGGCAGTTGTATTCTGTGATGGTGTTCCATATTTCAGAGAATTCAAAGTATGGTTAAAATGGAAAGGGAAAAAAGAAAGGGGGAAAATGGGAGGAAGCTAAAATAACAGATAACTGCAACTCCCTTCCAATTGGCTAAGTAATAAAAAGTTATATAGGCAAAAAATGGCGGGTTTCAGAAATAAAATATTGAGCAAACAACAAGAGAACTTTTATTTAATTGAGAGTTGTACAATCCCTTTCATTACTACTCACTTATTATGATTGCTGGAAACCAATCGCAATACTTTGTACTATTTTGATAAAGGGAAAAAACAAGCAAATCTGAAATTTTAGTATTAAGCCAAAAACCTTTGGGCAAAAAGGGAAACTTTAGCATCCCTATTTTATCATGAGGCCACAACCATTTCTTGTCACTGCCCTACCTACCTTAGGCCTCATCTCCCTGCAAAAATTAATTGCCAGAAGTTAAGTAAATTAAGTAAATTCTCATTCAAATTTAATCAAACATGTGGCCAATTTCTGACTTAAGGGAATTTATTACAGCATTACTACTATATATCTTGCTTTATGCAGCTATTAGCATTTGTTTTCTATCCTACATATTTCATTGATATAGTACAAAAAGAACTTGAATGTTTTGTTGCAGTTCAAAAAGCAATCTTGAATGGTTGCCTATTGCTTTAGGATTTCTTTTGCACTGAGATTTAGCTACTGCCTACCTAATCAAGTTCACGTTGATTAATAGTGTAACTTTCTACACATCTACTGAAAAGTATCCTTATCTGGGTTCAAGAGAATTTACTTCCAAATGAGCAAGAGATTGTAATCAAAATTCAATGCAGAAGGGCTCCTGAGGTTATCTTCTAAACCACATGCAGTTTTTATGCACTTTGTTTTAATTGTCTAGGTGTACAAAGCTGAAGAATTAAAACCAGAAAAAATAATCAACAGTTTGGAATCATGTTGAAGCAATTTGCATCTGATGCAAAGTAGGATATAGCAAACATATGATGCAAGGATCTTTGTTTTCAGATTAATACAAGCCAAATCAAAGGCAGCATAGGATACAATAATCAATTCTCTGGTGTTTATGAGCATTTTCAATCAGGAGATAGAAGAAAGTAGCAAGCAGAGGATAGTTCATACTTACAGTATGTTAATAAAGTTATTCAGAGTTGTAATAATAGGAACATAAATTATAAATCTGATGATGGATGAATGAGTGATATATTTTTTCTTATATATTTTATCTGGATCCTAAAACCATCTTTATAGTCCCCATCTCCTAGTACTTTGATTTCTGCAAGTATGGCATTGTATTTGGTTTCCTCAAGTGTATACAGTATTATGCTTTTCTTCTCCCAGTCTCTTTAATAAATCTCTTTAGTAACTTTCTATTTACTCAGTAGTATCTTTGCCCAGAGAGCCAATCTGGTGCGGTGGTTAAGGTATCAGGCTAAAAACTGGGAATCCATGACTTCTAGTCCTGCCTTAGGAACAAAGCCAACTGGGTGACCTTGTGCCAGTCACCCTCTTTCAACCTGAGGAAGCAGGCAATGGCAAATCACTTCTGAAATCTTACCAAGAAATCTGTAGTGCTTAAGAGTCAAAAATTGTTTTGAAGGGACCCAATATATATATATATTTGTGGAACAAAAGTATGCTATCCCATTATGTATTTTATTTTCTTGTTGACTTAACAATTTTATTGCTTTTACTGCATGCTTTTGTGTTATATTATATTTTTAAGTATTGGCTTAAATTTTAGATACAGGTTTTAAAATACTGTGTTTTAATTGGTTACAAATAAATATATCACATCTCATGACAGATGGCTATCAAAATGTTATATCAATTGTTCTAATAAGTCAACCCTCCAAAAATAAATACTTCAAAAATATTTTTTTTAAAAAAAATTGAAATCATATACTCAGAAAATCTACTTGATGATTTCCATTTTTAGGTAGTTGTCAATCACCAGTTTAAAGACAAAATCAATATTTATACAGAAAGTTTGGCAAGCTTAAACATCCTAGATCAGTGTTTCTCAATTTTGTCCACTTGAAGATGTGTGGATTTCAGCGAGCAGAATTTCCCAGCCAGTGATGTTTCTGAAAATTTTATTTATTTATTTATTTATAATCAAATTTCTATACCGCCCCTCTCCCAAAGGACTCGTGGCGGTGTACAGCCTAAAATTTAAAAACATATAAATATACATAATTTAAAATAATTAAAAGTGAATTAAATAATTTGGCCGTAAAATCCCCATTTAAAACCAACACTTACAAATCTTAAAAATTTACTCAATCCCCCTAAAACATTCTAACCCTACTGGAACCAGAGCTTCTATGCCAGGCCGGCCTGTCGAAAAAGGAACGTTTTTAGTTCCCGACGGGGGAGCTCGTTCCATAACGTGGGAGCTCCCACAGAGAAGGCCCTCCCCCTGGTGGCCGCCAGCCAGCATTGTGAAGTCCAACCATCTTCAAATGGCCATAGTTGAGAAACACTTCCCTATATTATAGTACTTTGAAATTTTCTTCAGTTCAGAGCCTGCTTAGCAATTAAAGGAATGCATAACCACCTGAAAAAAAGGGGAACCCTGTATTTTACCCACCTGCTCTAAATCATCTTCACTGTATTTCCTTCTTTCTGAGATGTTTTGATGTGGTAAGATAAAAAGCTCAGCAGAGGTAGGCAATCCAGGGAATACTGCTACAAGAATTTGTTCCTTGGGGATACCAGTCACCTAAGCAAAGTGAGAAAAAATAAATAAAAACAGAGGATTCTTTAGTACATGCTATATCCTTAGTTTGTAAGTCATATAACTGTCAACAAACTCTAAACAATGGAAGAAAAAAATGAGGTTGCATCTCATTGTCCAAGGGAACTGCTATTTGGAAGCCAAATATACACCTAGTGTATTTATAATGGGTAAATATTGCCTAAAAGAATACCTGTTTTCATATTTGAAATCGTTTCAGAATTCTTGCTCTGAAATGTGTAATGTTTTGTAATGTCAGTGATAAGTGATGTGAATAATATTGTGATTTTGCTCTATGATGCTCTTGGAAGACCTGGTGCATGTCAAGTTAGGAGGATAGAATGACAACTTAATGTTCCTTAACTTAGCAATATTAAGAGTACCAAAACTTCCCTTTTTGGAGAATCAGCTGGCAAATGTTGTAGAAAAGGTGATAATATTCGATAAAAGGGGACATGTTTGTACTTTGATTGCAAATGCATGGATGAAAATTTATATTAAAGTGAAAGTACTAAAGTCATAAGTTGTTCAATTAGTAAGTCATAATGTATTGCCACACATTGTGTTCTTCCCAAACCCATGCTAAGGATGCCTACGCGAGGGGTGGAAAAAGGCTTACTAATTCAGACGTTTTCAATGACTAATACTTAGTATTGTATATCAGGTGCCATGATGATTGCTGCACAATATGTTTTCATGTTCAATGTTGATTGTTTTAATAAAAGAATTTTATATATTAAAAAAAAAACAAAAAAAAGAAAGCTTAAGACCGTGGAAACTTCTGTTCAGACTGTATGAAGAAATAAAAGTCTGAAAATAATATTTTTAATGTATAGGAATCTGTTTTTTTAAAAAAAAACTCTGCTTTTTTTGTCCCTGGCTATTATTTATTTATTTATTTATTAAATTTCTATGCCGCCCTTCTCCTAGGACCCAGGGCAGCTTACAGCAATAATGCAATAACAGGTAAGAAATTTAACAATAACAATTAACCATTTAATCTAAAACACATTTCATTTAATCTAAAACACATTCATACAACATACAAACACAATCAACATACAGTCAGTGATGGGGAGACATTCCTATTCTCGGTGTGTACATTTGTTTTACTAAAGAAGACAAGCATAGATAAATGGTCTTTCTGATGAATGGTCTTAGCACTTGATACAACATGGGAAAGCATAACAATATATGGCGTGTGGATTTTTTTTTAAAAAAAATCACTTTTCATTGTACCAACAGTTTTTATTTCATTCCACAATTTATGAAAGAAAACATTTAATGTAATAGTTTTTTATATAAAATATAAAAAATGTTCACCGCACCTCAAGAAGGATATAATGGCCACCGCACCTCAAGAAGGATATAATGGAACTGGAAAAGGTGCAAAAAAGGGCAACAAGAATGATCAAGGAAATGGAGCGCCTCCCTTATGAAACCAGATTGCAACGCCTTGGTCTCTTCAGCCTTGAAAGACGGCGTTTAAGGGGTGACTTAATCGAAGTGTATAAAATCATGCATGGGATAGAAAAGGTGGATAGAGAAAAATTCTTTTCTCTATCACACAATACCAGGACAAGGGGGCACTCTCTAAAGCTCATAGCTAAGAAAGTGAGGACAAATAAAGGGAAATATTTCTTCACCCAGAGGGTCATTGATTTATGGAATTCACTTCCAGAAGGGGTCGTGACAACTGTCAGCCTTGACAGCTTCAAGGCAGGGTTAGATAGATTCATGGATGCCAAGTGTATTGGTGGTTATTAAAACGGATGTCCATGTGCCGCCTCTATGTTGGTTGAGGCAGGCAGGATTCCCTTGAGTACCATTTGTTGGAGGTCAAGGGAAAGGGAGGGTTTTGCCTTCTCTTTCTGCTCAAGATCCCCATGTACAATTGGTGGGCCACTGTGTGACACAGAATGCTGGACTCGATGGGCTTTGACCTGATTCAGCATGGCTCTTCTTATGTTCTTATGTTGTTCTTATCTCCAAAACAATAGAATACATTAATGTCAATAAAGTACTAACTACTTGACTAGATCTACACGTAGATGTGTATTGAATACTATTATTGTATCTTACTTAGAACAAATTGAATCAGTAATTTAAACTATAACTGACAGATGTCATAAAAATATTCTGAATTAGTGAATATTCTAGATCCATTTTAGGCCAAATAACATTACTGAACATGTAATGGGCCTATAGGAGTTTCAGTAGTGTACCTAAACAATATATCCCTTCTTTCCAGCTTTGGATTTGATAAATATATTTGATATATTTCAGTCGCACAAAATACTCTTTTTGAAGCTAAAATTAGGAATTCAAACAATATTAGCATCTTGTTCTGGTCATGGTAGTTTCTAAGTCTGAAACTGCAATTCCCTAAAGGTTTTTACAAATTTAGAAAAAGTGGTAGGAAAGAATAACAATTTTGAAAGACTATACTCAATCTTTGTGTGATTATCTATCTATCTATCTATCTATCTATCTATCTGTCTGTCTGTCTGTCTGTCTGTCTGTCTGTCTGTCTGTCTGTCTGTCTGTCTATCTATCTACCTACCTACCTACCTACCTACCTACTTACCTAATCAGCACTAATCTATACTGGATTGAAAGAAATATAAATTCCATTTATACATTTCAACCCCTGATGCCTTTTTGTCTATCTGTGTGCCTTTCCCTCTTCTCTCTTCCTCCCTCCCTCTCACACACAAAAGTTAAATTTTATTTTAAAGATAGAGTGATCTGAAACTCATTAAATAGAAATATAATTATTATCCATGCAAAATCCTTCTGCTTTTTAAAAATAATACATCAAAATGCATAGCTTCAGCTATATATATAACTATTAAAATAGACAGTACAAATTTTCACAAAAGTGTTTATTGACTGCAAAAATCAGTGTTTTCTTAAAAGGAAATATGATAATAAGCTCTCTTTAATAAATAGAATTCATAATTTGTCTCTTTATTTTAATTATCTAGGACAGTGATGGTGAACCTTTTAGACACCGAGTGCCCAAAAACTGGCCCCGCCCCCGCTCCACCCCATCTCCCGCCCCGCCTGCCCACAGGGCCACTCACTGCCTCCAGGGCCCACCGCAGATTGCCCAGGCAGCCCAGCAGTGCTATGGCAGTCACACTCTCTGCCTGCGTACTGCAATATTAACTGTGTACAATGGGGTATAAGGGCAGAGTCTTGTCTACACTGCCTGGCTGCTATGTCCTAGGCTGCACTACTTCACGTGGGCCACGCTCAGGGGCGAGTCTCCTTCAGGGGGGCTGCTGGAGAGGAGGGGGTCACGGGGGAGGCGAGGCTGGGGCAACAGCACGTGTGCCCACAGAGAGGGCTCTGAGTGCCACCTCTGGCACCCGTGCCATAGGTTCACCACCACTGATCTAGGAGAACAGGAATTTTCTAGTCTATCTTTAGAATGTCCATGGGAATTATATCTCACTCTGTTTTATGTTTTAATATGGCTGTCAATTCTTTTGTAATTTGTCTAAAAAAGAAGTATCAAGTTCTTTAAAGAACACACTGAATAAATGCAGGACATAGAGTAGAAGGTTTGAAACAATACTGAAAACATTTAAAAAATCAAACTTGGGTTGTTCGCTTCACAAAAACAATTTTGATATCATCCACAGAAGTCAACCACTAACATCTTTGTCTTGCCCAGCTCCATAACCAGCTGCTCATGTTTTGAAAGAGTGTGAAGGAAGAATAGAAAGCAAGATATTCATAGTAGCCTAAGATAGGATTTCTAAGCAAGCTATATCTCAGTCTCCACAACAACAAACAGGGCTAAGAAGAAGAATGTGAAATTTGTGATCTGGTTGTAGAAAGAGTAAGTCTTGATATTGATATGAAGACAGAAACTGAAGGGAGCCCAGAAATCAAAGAAGGAAAACTATCTTTCCCTAACTATTGCTGGGACTTCCCCTCACACATTATCAACTGTTTATCCTGCCTTATAGAGTGCTTATAGCTGAGCTTATGATTGAGGAAAGCTTTGATCAGTACACTGGAGGCAGATGTTTCTAAAACAACAGAAAAAAGTGTACAAAAAGAAATGCTCTTTCATATTTTTTTGTAATGTAGCAAGAAAAAAATAGTTTTCAAAGCTCCTATAGGTTCTGTTGAGAAAAGCCAGAGAATGCTTTTCTTTATTTATTTTGTTTATCTGAACTTGCTGATTACTATTCATTATATATTTTTTAAGTAGAAGAAACAGAGTAAATAAAAAAACATGTGGAAGATTATGTGAAATATAACATTTATTTGTTTATTAAAAGCATTAATTATTATGTAATAATTGCAAAAAAAGTGAAAGGGTTCATACTTTTTAAAAATCAATGCATTTATCTCTCATGAATTAAATACATACACCTTGTACTGCAGTATTTCTATAATATTTGCTAAGGTGGTAGACATAGAACATAATTATGGAAATAAATAGAAATGAACATAAAGATAGCATCATTGGGTGAGTCAATTAAGCTCTATCGATCATGAAGACAGATAATATACCCATCTTGAATAACAAACATACATGCACAAAGTCAGTAATCATGGATTCACTGGAAAAATGCTATAATTAATCCCCCCTAATATTTTTGATTATATCATCTTATCATCAAAGGCTGCAAAGATAATACTTCAAGGACTGCAAAACATTGTAGTACTAAGAAAACACAATAAAACAAACAGAATAAAACAAACATCCCTTTTTTTAAAAAAAAAGTCTGGGTTTGTTGGGTGCTAAAAAGTGCTATACAATATTTATCTAGGTAATTGCATGTGTGTACCAGAATGATAAGCCTAGCTTTATCAAAGTTGTAGTGTGTAATTGAAAATTATAATCTCCTTTCCTGAATTGTGCTTGTATAGACTATTCAAACTTTAAGAAAATTACGCTTATTATTAAGGAGATTTCCCTAGGTACTCACATGCACCAAAGCTGCTTTGATGACTTGGCCAATGTCTTCTCTCCACTCTGGGATATCAGGATTGTGATAATCCAAATTGGGTGAGAATGATAATAGTTGAGATTGAAAATATTCTGCAAAGAAAGACTGTCACAGTAAAATTCCAGTACAAACTATTAAGGTTGTTTACATTGGTATGGTTAAAATGCATTCATTACAAAGTCATACAACAAAGTTCTACATATAGTTAAAAAAGAAGCATATATTATCAGAGATACAAAACATAGCAAATATTTTGTATGGTTGTGTATATACATATATGTATATGTGAGTGCTATGTGTGTATTGCAAGATTCTCAAAATCATTCTTGTTCTAGAGAAAATTGGCATTTGTGTCAGATGATGAAAGTTGTTTCTAATATGTCAAGTCTTAACATTAAATTATCATGTATTTAATAAAAATGTCTCTGGTCTCCCTTTACGTTTCCATTGAATTATGTGTCTCTAAGTGGAGAAGATTTTATTCAGTATAAAAAACAACTATACAGAAACTTACAACTTTCCAAACAAAAGAATCTTAGTCACCTTCTAAACAAGAAAAGTAGTGACAAATAATATTCATAAAAAAATACAGGCACTTTCACATTAGTGTTCTTTGAACTTCTCTTGGACTTCACCTCTGAATTTGACTAATCTCACAATGTTGTTTGCTTTGAAAGTGTGGGTTCGTTCCCCGTGTTTCCAGCTCTGTTCCTGTTTTATTTCCTTGGTGCAATTCTACAAATGTGATGGCTCACTTTCCTATGGATAAGTTGTCATCTCATTTCAGGTCCCAGGTTCTGCAGAGAAGTCATTACTGCTCTTCCCTCCCCTGTTCCTACAACTTATGTCTTCTTGTATGCATGAGCTCAAATTTATTTCTGATAAAAATCCAATCCAAATATCACAACTACAGGCAGAGACCACCTTTGGGAGAGTACTACTTTACTGAATTGTCAGAACGTTACATTTCATTTTCAAAACTCATAGGATTTTTAATCCAATAGATTAAAAAGGGTCAGGTAAATAGAATAGTAGTAAGTTGTGTTTAGCTGACATTCCTTTGCATAGTTTCCTATTTACATTTTAATAGCAGCATAAGTGAATACAACATAGGATGGTTTCAGGCTGTTTTCTGAGGCACTGGTGTGGAAACAAAAGCTCTGGGATACCTTGAACATAGGACTGCACTGCACTCTATATCCTAGGAGGAATCTGAGAGGGAGTCAAAAAGAGAGAAAAAGGAAAACAAACCTAAAACTTAAGCAAGAGACATAAATTGACAGGAGATTTTTTAAAAAATAGTTTCACTAAGAAACTAATCAGATACTGGTATAAATCCTTTGTGTGACATTTGTCTCTTGCCTAACATTCTAAACTGTTTTGGTTTCATCAATATGTTTCACAATTAAACAGGACCAAGAGTAAAATGAACAGCAGCTTCCATAAACTAGTTTTTTCTTCTGTTGTATTTGATATGCTTTGTGCTCCACTCAGTAAATCCTTAGTACCAGTAATCTGTTTTCCAAAAGCAAAGAGATACCAGTTTGTTAGCCTTATGTGCTGCCAAGACTACATAATGCAGAACAAATCAGATTAAGGTAGTGACAGACAAATCAGGGTACAGCAGTTCATGAGACATGAAGAAATCACTCCCAGATTAAATCCTTGCAGTAGAGCAAAGCTAATTTAAGTGGTAGACAAGTTTATAAATGGACTTTTGGCTTTTAGTAGGGTTCTTGTCTTATTTGTTTGCTTTATTCTTCATCTTTGCTTATAGAATAGAATAGAATTCTTTATTGGCCAAGTGTGATTAGCAGTGTTAATTCTGCTAATTTGAGATAGATAGATGATAGATAGATAGATAGATAGATAGATAGATAGATAGATAGATAGATGATAGATAGATAGATAGATAGATGATAGATAGATAGATGATAGATGATAGATAGATAGATAGATAGATAGATAGATAGATAGATAGATAGATAGATAGATAGTTCTGCTCTTCCTCATCTTCCTATTTTTCTCCAATATTTCACTCTCTTTCTTTATGTTTGAAGATGTTTTTAAATGTTTTATATGTTTTTATGTTTTCATATATTAACCGAATGGGAATTTTAGAAGCTGAAATTCTATGACCTGATACTAATGATTTAGTGCACAGAAGTAAAACCCAAGACTGGACCTCCAAGTACACAAACTTCAAGTACAGACCTCAAAGACTTATAATCAAATTGTATGTTTTAACAGGACAATCAAAGACAGCTATTAAATAGTAGCTGATGGGGTGGGCAAAAGGTAACTTGATGCATATAAAAATGAATTATGTCTCACTGCAGAAAGGAAAATGTTTGATTATATTATTAGGCCATCTCCTTTTTATTCAGTATGGTACATATGGACAGAAATATGTGCCAATATATAATGCAATGCATATTACTTTTAGCTATCTTCATGCCAACAAGATCCAATTCACTAAAAAGTAAATCGACACATTTATTGAGAATTAGAGATGTGAAAA
This sequence comes from Bothrops alternatus, assembly GCA_034064705.1. Classification (NCBI taxonomy): domain Eukaryota; kingdom Metazoa; phylum Chordata; class Lepidosauria; order Squamata; family Viperidae; genus Bothrops; species Bothrops alternatus. The sequence goes on from JARGCV010000009.1 coordinate 29,958,786, forward strand.
GAATCTTTATACCACACTTTATACTTAATCATCAGAATATTCTCTGTAAAATGTCATTATTATTTCAAATCCAATTGTTTACTTGATAACAGAAACATAATGTAAAAGCCTCCTCTGTGTGTGTGCATGTACATGTACATGTACATGCATGACTGGCCCAAGGTCACCAAGTTGGCTTCATGCTTAAGGTGGGAGTAGAAATCATGATCATCTAGTTTCTAGCCTGGTGCTTTAACCACTGTGCTAAACTGGTTCTCAAAGCCTTATCACTTATACACAATTTTCTAAAAGTTTTCTTCCCCAGCAAAGCAGTACTCAGTTTTTACATCTCCTATGTAGAATTCTTTATAATTTATTTGGCTTGCAACTCTAAGCTTTCTTTATTGTTGAGAAGTGTCAGAAGATGCTGTGCTACCACTATTTTCTATAATAAGTCTTTCCATCATTCTGCATCCTTCCTAACTTCTGAATCTAAAAAAAAATTCCATGAATTGTCTGCAGAATGTTTTCTTTTGGAATTTAATAAAACTTGAAGATTACATACAGCTGGACAAATGGACAATGAAATACAGAACGCTCATTTCTACTCATCAGCAACCTCGTATTACGGTGAGTACCATAATGCTGTCCTCCTCTCATAAAAGTTTTATAACTTTCTTTTCTTTTCAAAGAAACTTTTAAAAATCTATCAAACTGACGAAAATGATCTTAAAATGCAGAATGAGTATGTATTATCTGTATGTGTCCATATATGAATAAATATACTTTATATGTGTGTGTGCATTTGTACAAATGTGTGTGTGCGTTCATGAATATGAATGTATGATGTGCACTCGTGCTAAGCACAGTTCTGTCTCAGCTTATATATTCCAACCTTCAAAAGTGGGTCTTTTATAAAAGGGCACAGCATGAACATTTGATCCAGAGTTTCTATTGGAATGAAGAATAATTTTTATGTACAGTTGTTCCATACTATTAACTCCTTATATGCTTAACATGATTAATGCCCAATACAATGTCAAATAATTGGAAGTTGCCACTTTATGAATATGATATGTTTTCATATTTTTCCCCCAAATCCATCAGAAGCACCAGTGTCCCTTTTTGATGGTACATTGTGATTGCACTTTCATTCAAAAACATCCACGTGTTCCAAACAATGCTACACATATGATAGAGTCAGAAATATATGTAGTGTTACTGCCCAAATCATGAAGACAATATTACATTGTTGTGATACAAGCTCTACCACTTTGCTATCTATTTCTGACTTCACAACATACATATAAAAGGGGCATAACTTGTATTAGAGTGGCTCCTTTTGCCATCCATCTTCCTTTGATCCATTCTGCAAATGCCTCTGATTTACAGAATGTGCATCAATACTTGAACTATGTCTAGGAGAAATAATTCACATCATCATTCAATGTCTACGTTTAAGATTTTATTTCCAACAAAACCAGAAATAAAATATGCCATGATTAAGACAAGCATATGTCTTTCACAGCTTCTAATATTCCTAACACTGTATAACTTAAAAGATGAATTGGTACTATATTCAGGAAACCAAAAGCTAATTTTCAAGGTGATTTTTCCCCAATAAAGCAGGATAGATGCATGGTTATGACTATGATCTTACTGTGATACTATACTATCCAATCGTTAAAATAATTTGTTTTGAAGTATTTCTGGAAGATGTAGTGAGTCTGAGTGCTACATCCTTCATTCTTTCTCATATATCCTTCCTAAACAATTATTACCAAATATATATTTAATTCTACCTTGTAAGTATACTTTAGATCTCTTTGCCAGGCCTTAAATTTCAATACTTAAGTTTGAGGAAAGCAGGTGTTCACACTTTTTCAATTGCCTTTTGTCAACTCACCATGCACAGCAATATTTTGGGTGTCCTGGATCAGGACATTGCCAGCTGAGACCTGCACTGTGATAGTATTCGGTCCTTCACTGGTAAAGATATAAGAGATGCTGCTATCCAAGGTGATGAATGGCTGTAAAAGTGACATGCAGTTAGCAACAATTCATTAATTTATTCGTAATCATTTCATTAGCTATTGCCCAAGAATTTTAGAACTGTAAGACAAAAATCACAAGTACAAATGTGGATATGAGTATATCATTAAATCTGTATTTTTGATGGAGAAGCAATACAAATGAAAGCAGTATCTATGATAGCTAAAACCAGCTTAGGCAATCTTCTGCATCACATTGCTTTTATACAAGAACAAATCAGTGATGATTGATAGCTGAATCCATTTCTACAGAAATTGGCCTCTGTACAAAGCTCATCCGGCTGGGATACAATCTTTTAGAATGAACCAGCTAAAGACATGTTCTATCTTTTTCTTTTCATTCCAAGTAAAGCCATTGTCAAAGCAATATGAGATCTTTCCCTTGGAAAAAAATATATAGCAATTGTTCACCAGCAATAATGATTGTACAATTGCAGGGTGATTACCAATTATTCTTCACAGCACAGTCTGAAGGATGCTATGAACTGTGAAATTTCCATAGGAGTATTTGTATAACTGCAATTGTGGCCCATTGCAATCTCCTGCTATATTATAAGTTTTCAACTGCTGTTTGAAGAAGGATTCTTGACAGAGTGATATCCATTTGGGGCATGGCCATGGAGGTTCATTGATAGGGACAAGTCTTGCATGTTTTCCTCCCAAATTGCTTATTATCAACACTTCTCCTTGAATATAAATATAGTGTATATATTTAAGGGATAAATACTATATAGAACTGTGACAGAGGTGTCTGTGAAGGAGAAAGAAGTTGAGGTGAAGTAATGCCCATGCCCTTACCCTTAGGTGTACCACATGGAAAGTAGGAGTGGAACTTGCTAACTGGCATCTCAACTTTCTTTTTACTCTTCTGTAGGATGCCCTTGGCTGTGATTATTTAGAAATTATTTCTTCCATGTAAACTTTTCTCAAGTTTCTTTCCTTATATCCTCACAATTCCTGAGATACAACTTGCCTGGCTCTGTGTTTGTATACTTTTATTTGTCATGCTACCAAGAAATCCAGTTTTATTTTGAAAATTTCTTGGTAGATGTTGCATTATCATGGTGATTTCACCTTCATTATAGAAATTTAACATTCTGGTAGTTCTTTCAAATTTAATTCCAGCACTGAAGTCTGGAAACTAGCACTAAATTAAATCAAGGAGTTTAAGGTTCATTTGTTCAAAGCCTAATAGAGATCCAGATTCATTTATTAAACTGAGGTGATGCTATTCCAAGGAAATTAGCCTTTTGGTATATATTGCTAAAATAGAGGACTTGCACTTCACTACAATAATCCTATTTAAATAAGCAAATAAAATCATTGTCCAAAATTGTATTGTATAGTTACATAGATATTCTTAATATAGGATGGTTCAATGAAGTTAAACAAAAACTAAAATTTTGTTTGCACTAGTCACCTCATGGCTTTAGTTGAATCAGAAACTGACTGAACTACACTAATCCAATGAAGGTTGTGCAATACAGTGTCTTAGAAAATGGCAGGATAAGTAAGAATCGGTCCAGGATTTTGCCCTGCCTGCTTTTACTACTATTCAGTATGGAGTTTGTTATGCATCACATGGGGAGGGGAAAATCCTTTGTACTGTATGATGGATTCTTCTTAGTTTACCATTTGTTAGCCAGCTAGCAAGAAGGGAAGAAGACAACCTTTTAGATACACAGTAAGTTGTAATGGAGAGCCAGTTTGGTGTGGTTGTTAAGGCAAAAGTCTAGAAACCATCATGAATTTTAGTCCTGCCTTGGGCACAAAAGCAGCTGGGTGACCTTGGGCTAGTCAGTGTCTTTCAGTCGTAGGAAGGAGGCAAGGACAAAACAGTTCTGAAAAACCTTACTGAGAAAACAGCAGGGACATGTTCAGGAAGAATCTAAGAATCAGATTAAAGCAGAAGAGAAAAAAAGAGAAAGAAAATCAAGCACACAGCACAAGCTATTACTGATATTTCTCAAAGGTAGGTAAAAATGTCCCTGCAGATTTTACTCTGCTAGTTGTTGTGAACTATAAGGAGTGGTGCTCATCTCTGTTTCAAGGCCATTGAGCCAGCACTGTCCAAAGACATTTCTGTGGTCATGTGGCCAGCATGATGATATGGAGTGCTGTTACCTTCCCACCAAAGTTATGCCTATTTATCTACTCGCATTTGCATGCTTTGGAACTTCTAGGTTGGCAGGACCTGGGGCAAGGATGAGAGCTCACCCCATCATATGGCGCTCGGAGTCTTGAAACTGGGCTGCTGGCTTTCCAGCCAACAAGCCCAATGTCTTAACCACTGAGCCGCCTTGCTGCCCTTTTCAAAGACAGAATCTGATGAAATGATCCCATATTCTTTAAAAACTGAAAAGTGACTGGTAAAATGAGAGATTGCTTGTCTGCAACCTTCACATGTAAAGCAAAAATATGTTTAGCCAGTCTGAATGGAAAAATGGGCAAACCCAATAGACTAGCGCTATTTCTAGTGATTTTCAATTTTTTTCTTATCAGCATGTAATTTCTTTATCATACAAAGAAATTACAAAGTTTAAAATTCACAAAGTGTCTTGTGCTTGGTTAATTGCATTGCTGTGTGATTTGCAATCTGTCTGCAGACAAAGATCTCTGCAATCAGGATTTCCAATGTGCTCATACAATGTGCAGAAACTGTTTTGTCTTTTGTTTTAAACAAGGATATTTACATTGGGTTCCTTCTTTTTTACTGATAATATTTTTCTGCAGATTTTTTGGAGAACTTTGAGATCCTTTTCCAAATCTCAGGAACTCCTGGCACTCGAGACAATAGTCCCTAAAGTAATTTGCTTGAAGAGACTGCATAAATAGAAGTTGGAGAGTGATAACAACTGAAGAGTCAACAAGGCACAAAAGCCCTGGGAGAACAGCAGTCCTTCTGTAGCTGTTTTTAATCCATGTTGTGAATAAGTGGATTTTTATCAGTGGAAAATTATGAAACTGGCTAAATGGCAGCCCTATTTAGTTTTCAGTTCTATCATCCTATGATTATCATCATTTTGCAAAACCAAATTTTCTGCCAGCTTTACATTGTCCTCTATTTTGGCCATATTTTGAACTCACAATTTGAGGTTTGTTTATTTATTTATTTATTTATTTATTTATTTATTTATTTTACGATTTTTATACCGCCCCCCTCCCGAAGGACTCGGGGCGGTGTACAGCCCAATTAAAAACGACAACATACAAAAATTAAAATTATTAAAAATAAATTAAATAATTTGGCCTAATCATTTAAAAACCCAATACATAATCTAAAAACTCAATCCCCTAAAAACAATTATGGACATTGTTGGAACCGGAGCTACTATCCCAGGCCGGCTTGTCGGAATAAATGTTTTTAATTCTCGATGGAAGGAACGCAATTCCGTCATCGTACGAAGTTCGGGGGAGAGCTCGTTCCAAAGCGTTGGAGCTCCCACAGAGAAGGCCCTCCCCCTGGGGGTCACCAGCCGACATTGTCTGGCCAATGGCACCCTGAGGAGACCCACTCTGTGGGAGCATACCGGATGGCGGGAGGTATTTGCTGGCAGAAGGCAGTCCTGTAAATATCCAGGTCCGATGCCATGGAGCGTTTTAAAGATGGTCACTAACACCTTGAAACGCACCCGGAAGACCACCGGCAGCCAGTGCAGCTCGCGCAGGAGCGATGTTACATGGGAGCGCCATGACGCTCCGGTCACTACCCGCGCGGCCGCATTCTGGGCCAGCTGAAGCCTCCGGGTGCACCTCAAGGGGAGCCCCATGTATTGGTGATGCATAGATAAAATTTAAATTGCAGATACAAAACTTGGTTTTCCAGATACTGAAAAATAATGCTAAAGAAATATTTATTTGGAGCTAAAAAAAACATTAGGTTTTACCTCCTATTTTCCTTTGCCTGATAAGCTTATACATCTATTGTTCATACAAATTTATGTTTAAAATAATTTGAAAAGTCTCCTATGCCCACTGAATAAAATGTTAGATGCGGGACTGGCTTTAGGTTAATGCCCAGTAGGTACTGACTTAGGGGTACCAAATTTTAGGGAAGACCATATTGCAAAGACTCTGAAAATACTATAAAAAAGCAAGTATCGGTAACAGCATAACCTGGGCCAGCATTGCCACTTGAGGGTTAAATATTATTTTACAAAATTGTTGCTACATGACAAAAAATGAGTACTGATGTAATTAAAATTGCTTAATGTGTAAATAGGATGACAATGTCTGAGAAAATAACGGTCATTAAATGTCTATGAGGGAAAAAAGCAGATTTGGGACAACCAAAATACCTATCTCTAATGACAATGTCTAACTGCATGCCATAAATTTGTGGGAATGGACATGTATGAAAGATGAAATACGTAAAATCCTTCCTATCATTAAAATGAGAATGTTTATTCAACAAGATTTATTTCTGTAACCTGAAGAAGATGACAGTTCCAAATCAAAGTCAACAAGGTACCAGACATATAGTTTCCACAATAGTAACAGATCAGCTGGATGAGGCAAAGAGACTGTGATAGAAAAAGTCCTTGGAGATTTGATAAAAATAATAAAATGGGACTGGCCAAATTTTGGTCCTGTCTTGCTTCTTCTGGAAGTCCAATCTAGCATTTGAACAGTTATGCATGAGTGATATATATGTGTAAATGATGGCCAGTATTAATTAAGAAACTGAAAACAGGTATAAACAGAAAACCTATTTGTTTCTACATTTCTTTCTGAGTCTCCCAATAAAACAGACTAAAGAACTGCAAATAGCATTGGAAATATTTTTCAACTCTTGGGTGCTTGAATATTTTTTTTTAGGGTATTTTAGAATATGATTCTGGAAGAGTGGTGGATCTAAAGACTTTCTTGGCTCTTTTAAATATTACAGTGGCTATTACTTCCTAAACAATTAGTCTTCTAAAGGAAAACCAGGCAATTAACATTCTTTCAAGTTTTATAGTATAATTTAAAAAGAGGCTTTACTTAATTACACAATATACATTTTGCTGTTCATAGATATAATACCTAACATCTCCAGGTATAGCTGGGAAATATTTCTCTCATTTCCTAGGAACTGTTGCCAGTTACTGCAGACAATATTGATCCAGATAATTTAGTGAACTGTTTTGCTGTAAAGAAGATCCAGTAGTATTTATTACTGCCATGATTCGTTAAATTTTCCAGTTTTAGTCTACCAAGGAAATCCTTGCCTTCTTTTCCCTGAACATGTACTATAGACCCTTTTATATTTTAGTAGATTACAGGAAGTATTCTTGGACTCAGGTGTACTTTCAGGCAAGGGTCTGAATTTAAAATATATATATCAATGGATGGGAAGATCAGTGGGTGGCAAATAATATTTTGTAGGCGCTTGTGTCTAGTATACATTTCAGAACCCCTATTAGGGTTCCGAAGAATTTCAGTGCACTGTTTGTATATTTATGTGCTTAAAAAAAGCAAAAAAATCTTGCATCTGTTGAACAATCTTTCTGACATACACATTTATCATCTACAAAGAGTATCAGATTCAGCAATCAAACAAAACTTCATTATTATTTCAAATTTAGGTTTAGAAATACATTAGCTGATAATTGTATATGTAACTAGTAACTGTCATTGGGCATTCATGTAGACCTCTGACATGTGTCCAAAAACAAATCACACAGCATGGGCAGACAAGTACAGAGTTGCTCAAAGTTGTTTAGCTTGAATTCACAGAGACCAAAGGTGATCTGATTCCCAGTGGCTTTAAAATATGTCAGATTCTAAAATTCCATGCACAAGCTAGCCCTCTTGTTAGAAATACTGTTTATTTGATCATCAGCCGTTTTTAAATGCTGAGCAGAAACCCAGAATTATCTACTATATACAATGGGGTATAATTTTGAATTCTAGTGGTAATGATAGCTTCTAAACATAATGTTCCAATAACAGACAACTGCACATTGCAGAGACTCCTGCAAACAGCCACATGAGATAGGATAAAAGGGAAAAAAAGAAAGGAAGCAAAGTTTGGGAAATGAAGAAGCTGTTTTGACAGTAATGGAAAATTATACTGCTTTATTGCAGTTCCAGGTGGCATTTTTTTTTCAGAATAAAGATGAATCAATAGTTAATCCTGTCACAGAAAATAAATACATTTCTAAAAATGGAACCAACCTTGCTATTGTTGCCAAACCACCAGAAGTAAGTGAGAGTGCCTGACTGATTTGGCCAAATTACAGCTGTGAGATTGACTTCCTTATTTCTGATGGCCACAAAAGGGGCACTCAGGTGGACACGTTCCACTGGACCTGTAGAAAGAGAATATGTATTATAAAACAGACCTGTTTTTATCCATATCTTAAAGGTAATTAAAAGAAAAATAAAATTAAGCAAAAAAAACCCCAGGTAACAGCCCCTTTTTCTATTTGGCACTTCTATCTGCTTAAATAACTATAAAATAATAAACAGTGCTAACTATTTAAAAATTACAAAGATGTCACATCTGAAGGAAAGCAAGCTGAGGAAGACTATTGCAATGAATGTTATTATATTGTGATTATACCAAACTGTGATCAATGTAAACAATTATAAATTAGTTTGAAGTTTGAAATACCCACTAGCAATAGCAACTATCTCAGATGCAGATTTTTTTCCCCCCAAGTTTTTATAGAATGGCTGAAATACAAATTAACCCTGGAAAACAGGTAAAATCCCAAATGACTGCAGGGCAGTATTCTTCTCTATCTTCAAAACGGAAAGAAAGAAGATCCAGAAAACCACAGATGGATCTGATACAGTATATTGTAAAACAGTTCATAAACTGGGTTCTTAAGGGCTTTTAAATAAATGAATGAATGAATGAATGAATGAATGAATGAATGAATGAATAAATAAATAAATAAATAAATAAATAAATAAATAAATAAATAAATAAATACAGATATGAAGCAAAGTGGTAAAGTCAGCATGGATTTCTCTGGAATATATCTTACCAGATTTGATCTGTAAATTTCCTTCCACAAATTATTGGAACATTTTAAATGCAATATTTCTTTCATTTCAAAACTGAAATAAAAATATCTCATAATATTTTTCTTAACAAAATAGATAACATGTATGATTGTATGGTTACTTAATTAAGTGACTACACATTAGGCCATAATCAGAGTGTTATGGTTTATTAGTGGTTCTTTTTCAAATTGGGAAGAGGAAGATGGGTACAGCATACGGTAATTCATTTTTTTTCTCAAAGATTAAGATGAAAAGATACAATAATGCTTATCACCTTTGCAGATGCCAAGACCAAATGGACAGCATCATTAATAACTGAGAAAACAGAACTATGCTTCAAATTAATGGTAATAAGCAAGAAAAATATGATGAATGTAATAGTGAAATTGAATAGGGTAAGTGAGGAGGTCATTCAAAGGATAAAAACTAATGCACAGATATAGGTTGGGGAATACCTGAGTTGGTAATGGTACATACATACATGCATTTATATTGATGTATGTACATGGGGAAATATTTGTATATTACATCTATATTGTCTATATGTTCACTTTGATCCCAGTAGTGGATCATAATTGTTATGATCTGAATGGGGTTAGTAGACATGATAGCTATTTTTTTCTATCAGTGTCTCTCAAAACTATCAACCATGGTATCCTTCTGGAGCAAGTTTGGGCTGGAGAATGAGAACATTATCCAAATTCATTTACATTGTCATAAACTTCTGTTGTTGAAAATAATTCAAATATTATGGTTGAATGCAGCAGTTTTCTCCTAGGTATCTAAACCAAATTCCACCACAGGTATTTTTAAAATAAAAATATATTGGCAGAGAAAACTGTATGACTTATTGGTAAGAATTTGCTCTGGTGCCCCCAGTGCAATGCAGCAGATGGCTATTTAAGTTTTCATATGAAGAAATTAGTCATTTACTTTGTCGCTAATAAGGGGACAAAAAGAGAAAGAAAAGGGATAAAAACAGTTGGAAAAGAGTGAAGTTTTAACTGCATTATAATTTGTCTATCCATCTGTTTTTCCTCCTTTAGTTTTCCATTAACATTCACATGCTGAAGTGAATTTTTATTTGTCCCTGTTGTACATCAGGCATGTTTGGAATAGCTGATAGCTTCTTGCAGTTGTTTAGGTGCTCCAGTTAGATTAAATGCTCTAATTGTGAGCAGGTGAGACCTTGCAATTAGTCATCATAGATATTATCCAGGTCAGTTCAAATATAAGGTTTTGCATTTAGAAGGGACTTTTTGAATTATTCTTTCGAAAAGAAAGGAGGACGAGGAGGAGGAGGAGGAGAAATGGGAAAGAAAATTATAGTAGGAAAGAAGGAAATAATAGTGGGAAAGCAATTATCTCATGCTAGTGTAATAAATATATATCATGTTCATATATTTCCATGCAGAAAAATTAGAATAACATGATGGAACTTTGACCAATGAATATGACAAACGAACAGTGTGTTTCCAAGGGCACCATAGATGTCAGAGAATACTAAAAAGTTGAATTTAAGGATTGTGAGGGCTGCTGTTTCTCTGAAACTAACTGCAAATGTCTCCCGTTTCTTAAAAAAAATAATCACAGAATCACATATGGTAGTAATATGTTTTACATTTTAAAAGAAGAAAAAGAAAAAGAAAAACTAAAATCAGCATAAGAGCATCACAGTTTATAAGTCTTTCTATAAGATCTTCAAACCAAGTTACTCTATAATACTGTAGGTATATAATATGTTGTTTCTTCAGGACAAGTCTTTAATATACCAACAGTTGTAGAGAATCAGTTGCTGTCTTTGGTGAAGAGCTCAGTGATTAAACAAATGAGATTCGGATTCGGATAGAAACACGCAACAAAAAGAGGGGGATTCACATTTCATTGTTTGTTGACTTGCTCTTAGCTTCTCTTGATCTTTATTCTTTTAGAAGTACAATTCTTCCTGTTTCTAAGCATGCATGATATCAATTATGAAACTGATTAGAAACTGACTGTAAGGATTAAAAATGTTTTGCTGAGAATCTCTATAAAAATGAATCAAGGGTCATGAAAATCCATGATTTTATAGAGATTATGAAATTAATTAGAATAATTAAAGTTCAGTTTGTTGATAAACACTGCTTCTATAAGCAGAGAAAACAAACTGAAATTAAAAAAAATTGGAAGACCACCTGGATGGTTCAGCTGATCTAGAAAGCAGTGACAGGCCAATGGCAAGCATGCCTCCATATGCCCATGTAACACCTCTGTTTTATTAGCTGCACTGGTTGCCAATTTCCTTCTGAGTACAATTCAAGGTTTGTGTTATTATTATTATATGTCTTTTATGGCATGGGGCCTAGTTACTTGAAGGACTTCCTATCTACCAGAATATTAGCCTGGCTAATCTTATCTATAGCAGAATAACAAGAGTTGGAAGAGACCTTGGAATTCTTCCAGTGCAATCCACTGCTCAAGCAGGAAACCTTATAACATTTCAGACAAATGGCTGAACAATCTCTTCTTTAAAACCTCCAGTGTTGGAGTACCCATAACCTCTGGAGGAAAGTTGTACCACTGATTAATTGTTCTGACAGGAAATTTCTACTTAGTTCTAGGTTGGTTCTCTCTTTGATTAGTTTCTGTCCGTTGCTTCTTGTCCTGCCTTAAGTGCTTTGGAAAATAGACTGACACACACACACACACATTTTCTTTGTGGCAGCCCCTTAGATATTGGAACATTGCTATCATGTCACTCCTAGTCCGGATAGTAGTGTAAGGAGTAGCCACAAAGAAGTGGGAGTCAATCTATTTTACAATCTAGTAGAATTGATGTTCCCCAGGTTCCATCAACTGATCAATACCATCTATTTGGACTCTGGAAGCACACCTCATCTGCTACTTTTATTCCTGTTTTTGCTTTGCGTTCTTTTCTTGTCTGAAATGTTTTAAACAATTCATAAATTGTTTAAAATTCAGAACTGCTGGCAGCTGTGCAGCATATAAATGTAGTGTATTATGGTTGGTCACACAGCTAGCCAGATATTTAGACTGGATTTGGCAATTTTGTCCATCTATCAAGTCCTTCCCAAGAACCTGGTGTGATGATAATTATCTTGAATTGCAAAATTAAATGCAGTCTGACTAAAAAGGTTAACACTGGATCCACTGATAAAGTAATTTGTGAAATCTAAGCTCTCTGTACAAATAAAGCTATCTTGCCTCTTTTAGCCACCTCCTACAATGTTCTTGATTATACATAAAGTACATATGGGCTATCCTATTCTATCCTATCCTATCCTATCCTAATCATAGAGCAACAGACTATTAAATATTATTGCAGTAATGTTTATGTATGATTCACTAACTTCAAATATTCCAATCATATTACAATACTCACCAGTCCCTAAAGACGGCAAGCTATTGTATGCTTGAAAGACCCCCTGAGTTCAATAAGATTTATTATACAGGCAGTGTATATAGAATAACAGCCTCCATCAACATTGTTTCCAAGGTTAATAGACCAGCATGATTTACTGAATGTACTGCACTTCACATTAACTCTGTATGTTTACAAATTTAAAAAGAACATTATGACATATTCAGGGCACCAAATTCCACAATTATGCCAAACTAACACCCACTTCTGTATTTATCAAACTACAAGAATTCTAATCAATGTACAAAAAGAGTACATGTCTATTATAAAAAGTACAAAATGTCACAATGTGAACCTAAAAAGTACATGCAGTACATAAAGTTGCAAGATGACACAATCAAATAGCTGAATTTACATACAGACATTTTTCATATTGGTCATTGTTTATGTACTAAAACACTAAGAATTCTCACACTGAAATATGAATGTTTTCTATCTCAGGTAAATGATTACTCATACAAAAAAATGACAATTTTGAAAGCACAGCATCAAACCATGATTTTCTTGAATATGACAGAGATGCCTAAAACTGAAATCCAATTAGATAATTATGACAAAAATATTCTTAAGCTATCCTTATAATATTTTATTATTCTTAGAATAAATCGTAATTTAAATTGATAAATGCTTCTAATATTTTCAATTTTTCATTAAATATGGTATGTTTTTGTAACTTTATACTATATAAGGTATGTTATTTGAATTTGAACAAAATGTGGAACTAATTGGAAAAACAGTATGCAAGTCTATCATGCTCCTGCAATTCTCTCATTGGGAGTAGAATCTATTAAAGTTTGTAGGCCCAAATAGCACCCTATTAATATGAAATATTTGAACTTTTACAATGTTTAAAAATACAGAGAAGAATGAGCTAAAATGGTAAAGTAATCAGATTATAGAAATTGGATTTAAGAGGCAAGTCTTCCAGAGCTATGAACTCTGCATTCAATCAAACCAAGAGACTTTTTGGAGACCATCTACTTACAAACCACATGCAAAAAAAGTGCTGCCAAATCAGAACCCAAATTATTTTCTGCATAAGCTGTCACATGGAAGATTCCAGTGCTCTTATAAATGTGTCGAATACCATCTTCTATAGGACTGAAATTAGCATAGGATACAGCAGTACCATCCCCAAAATCCAACTGGATATTTGTCCTCTGGAGGTCACCCTGTAAGAAGGAATACCATTGTTTATTAATGTGGTTGATAAGATCCACTTATATTACAGAGGAGATAGTATGGATTGCGCCATATAGTTCAGGTTTACTATATATTTTCCCTGTACTTAAGTCCACTAATGGCTAGGTATGAACGAATCAATTTCTCAGCTGATACAGTTTATTGTATAATTCCAGGTTATAGATAAGTTATGAATCTTTTAAAATAATCTTTCTTAGGCAATAAGATAGTAATCATATTGTGATAGTAATATGATAGTAATAATATTATTAGTAGTATTAATACTAATAGCACTAATAATACAACTTGCACGAAAGAAGGAAATTCCAACTGAGCTGTTGGATTTCAGCTGTTGCAATCAATTTTCTTTTCTTTCCATGAGATCCTTCTATGAGGAATTTATACTAAGTTATATAAAGTTATACTAAGTAATATAATACATTCTGCAAACTCCAGGCCCTCCCAGAATGAAATCTGTACTGTACACATGCTTCATTTTCTTATAAATTTCTAGAATAGAAGTACAAAGACAAACATACTATCCTCTTTCTGTAGCAGAATACACAAGTCCTGGAAATTGACAGAAGGATTTGCTTCATAAATTTTTAAGCTACCTGGCTACCCTGCCACTATGAATGCTTCATCCCTAAAATAACCCATGTTTTTTTTTCAGATATATGAGTTACCAAAACAACAAAAATTCCAGCCAGAAATATGGAGATAGGCAACATATGAGAAAACAGGGGCTTGGTTACCAGCCAATCAAAAGGAAGAATATGGGATAGAGATGACCAGCAGGCCTTGAAGGCAAAGACTGGTTGCAACATCCCAGTTTCATAATTTCACATCTCAAGGTATATAAAACTAGACTCAGAGCAAGAACTGCTAGTTCAAATTTGTTTTTCTTTAGTCAAATTTAGGCAATTGTGTTGACTACCATATTAGAATTGCAAAAATCAACATGACTTCCATGTAACAGAAAAGAGTTAAGTTTTGCCATATCTCTGCTGGCATCTGCTAATCATCTTGGTTTTTCTAGCATTCCTATCAAAGTGTAATGTCTGGCAAGCATAGGAAAGCCCTTTGGTTTGTCAGTCATATAGAGACTGGTTTTAAATTATTGAATGTATTAAGTCTAAATATATAGCAGGGATGAAAAAAAAGAGAAAGTAACAAGACAATTTATTCTCTAATGGAAAAGATGTGTTGGAGCACACTGCTTCTCAAAATGTTCCAATGGTGTTCAGACTGATTAGCCTAGTGTTCTGCCCTTCCTTAATAAGGGCAATCCTCTACTTGCAGCTGCTATTTGAAGCCCAGCCTAACTCTGGTTTTAGGATAAAGAACTAGGAGATAGCTGGAACTTTGAAATTATCCAACAACAATAAATTGAACAGAAGCACAAGTCTTTTACTTTTACGGAGAAATATATTATAATATATACATTATATATTTTTAAATGTGCATGAAAACATTGAATTTAGCACATGGACATTATGTGGATCTCCGGCTTTTTTGTCTTTTGAGAAAAGCAGTGATGCATAAGTGACCATTTTGTCTCTGTATAATAAATTCATTGTCATTTGGTAAATGCAGCAAACTATTACATACAGTAGAACCAAAGAGGCTGCTTTCTTCAAGGCATTTAGATTTTACACAGCTTAGCCTTGTTTACTTCATGATTTTTACCCTTGCATTTAGTAGATAAATGTGGCCTGTTAAAAACTTAATTTTGTTTTAAACTATGTTTCCAAGTCACTAAATTGTCTGCATCTTCAAAAGAAGAAATTAAGTTATCAAAAAGACAGAAGTATTATATGATGAAAAGTTGAGAAGACTGGAGTTCAAGATTGGAACTGCTGCAGCTTAGATTATGTGTTCTCACAGCATAGGCTAACTGCCGCCCAAAAGAAGATATGCCAAGAACAGCCCAAACATCTTTGTCTCTTATCTAATCTAGGACCACTGAATATGGAGGTCTTCTAAAGGTTGTTGAAATACAAATTCAACAATCTCAAGCCCACATGGGTAGTGATAAGATTTACAGTCACAGCTTGAAGAATTAACAGAATTCTGGAAAAGCATAGGTCTAGGGTACCTTATCATCACTCTATGGTAACAGGTAAAGGTGATTTCCTTGTAGAAAACTAACCACTACTTTTCAGCCCAGCATGAGTGATGGTGTTTTCTTCAATGAAATACAGTCTTCAAAACACAGAAAACTTGGACCAAGGAAAACTGATAAAGACCAAAGGGTCCTAAAGGAGTTTCCCACTGCTTTTTGATTATTATTTTAAATCAGCAGTTTTAAATAAATTTCATAGAAATTAAATTAAATACCTCTTCTTCAGTCAAAGGAACAGCAAGTCAAGAATTATCTTCTTGGCAATAGATTTTTTTTTAAATAACATCAGGCAGATCATTGTGAATAGTTATTAATTTAAAATTAAGAATGCAAATGTTCTAGTCACATACCATTTTTCTGTGGCATTTTTGTGTTTAAACACAAAATAATTGTGTCCTTATATCTAAATAGTGACAGAACTTATTTCATCTTTTTACTAGCTTTTTCCGCATTGCAGTGATCTCCTAATCCCTTTTCTCTAACTATGTCTCGAGTATATAAAATAGTAAAATGTGTATCATTCACCACACATGCTATGTCAGCTGTCCCTGGTTTATGAATATAAATTGCAATGTAAATGAAGTGGAGACATTTCAAATGGATAACTATCACAATTCTCAGGATATATTCAACAGACCCCTATTTTAGATGGTGTAGGTCATATAAAATATCAAATGGGAATGTGACAATATATGCCGAAAAGTCTGGAAACTGAATATAGTTGAAACCTGGTAGCTAGCACATGAGAAAGCTATGTTACTTACAAGGCACCTTGGAAAATCAAAAGGATAGCAGCCCTGTATAATAAATAAGCACTTTTGTGCTTCTTATAAATGTAAGCCCAGTGATGTAGACATTCAATATAAGGGACAAGCTTTTAATAATTCACAAGCATTTCCCCCATGTACCTGCTCAGCTTTACTAAGCAATTCATAAAACATAAAAATAATGATTTACCCATATGAATATAAAACCTATTATTTCTATATATTAAAGAGAAATGGCTAAGTATTATAAAAACTACAGTAATTTCCCATTTAGACATTTATGAGATTCATTAATATATTTTAATTTTCAGACCTAGGCTTCAAGAGTTACTTACAAACCTGGTATAATTTCATAGGTGTTTTATTTACAGACACAGCGCTGAAAGGTATTAGAGTTTATTATGTGTGTCTGAATGGTTGATTTGCTTCTCCCCTCTTCCATGCTACTATTAAACCTTTACCCATAACTTCCACACACACCCAACGAAGACACAATTACATTAGCTAATGTGCCACAGCTTTTGACTCATGTTTGTTTCTGGTGCTTAAAAAAATAAGACAAGGTGGCATATCAATTTGTCTGGAGTTCTCAGAATTATTTATCACATGATGCTTCCTGCATAAATCTGAGGTCAGTATAACATGCACATAAATGTAAAAAGTGGCATTTCTAAAGGTTGGATAGATAATATTCTAAGGTTTTAATTGAAGGAACAAATTATTATACTAAAAGCAAAGTTTTCATCAGCTTGAATATATTAATCACATTCTTTGAAATTAGAAGGTTCTACTATTAAGGCTTGCTTGCTTATTGATTGTTTCATTGATTTGACTTCTATGTCTGACCATCTTATGTAATAGATTTATGGGCAAACAACAACAACAACAGCAGCAGCAGCAGCAGCAACAACAACAATAATAATATACCAAAACCTCAACAAATATTATTCAATACTAATAGTCCTCGGCTTACACCCAATCATTCAAAGTTAGGAAGACACTGAACAAAGGGAATTATGTCCAATCCTCAGAGTTCCAGTTGTAGAATGTGATCTGATGGTGATCATATAATCACATGAGTGCTTGACACCAGGCTCATACTACATCACACCGCCTGCAGTCTCATGACCATGATTTCCAATGTTCCCTGCCAGCTTCCCACAAACAGTCAATGGGAAACCAGCTTGAAGTTGAATGTCATGGTTACTTGAGGTGCTTACTTAACAATCCATGCTAAAAATAGCAAGAAGGAGTATCAGAATTATGTCAGTAAGTGGAGCAGTCATGGCACATTTTATTACTATGCTGCTTACATTGGCAATTTTGATTCCAATGGCTGTCATAATCTGAGGACTACCCATACAACCAATAATACAGTCCCTAGGTCCTATCCCCTGTTTGGGCGGGGGAAAAAACAGCTCTTCATTGATTTCTGGAAGACTAAAAGTGTGGAGGCCTACAGAGTCCATTGTTCCAGAGGCTGAAGGTACTACAAAAAAGGCACACTTCCTAGATCCTATTAGATGATAACATTTGAGAGAAGGAATCTGAGGCATGTCTCCTTATTAGACTTGATGGAACAGGCAGATACCAATAGGAAGTGGTAATCTAGCAAACAATAGCACATTTGTTGCTGTAGCAAATAGCAATGAATGTTCATGAGGTAGCAGATGTGTCAATCCAGACTTACTGCGAGCCAAATTCCTAATCCCAATTGCCATTTTCTTAGCCTTACAAACCATACAGAAGCACTCTCTTTACTGAGTAGCTTGTTTCTAAAATTAAAGCAGACAGCTGAGAAGATCACTGAGGCAGAAATCAACCTCAATCTTCTAATAGCTGAGTTCACTTTTACAAGAAAATGAACAAAAACAAAACCCTTTTTAAAATAAAACAAGCAAATGAACAAGCAGCACAGTGCAATAATCAGTGCAGCACATAGGGAAGCAGGCACTGATTTGAAAGGAGACACGGAAATGGGAAAATAAGGCCATTTCCTCCCTGGGGACATAGCTCTATCCATCAGTTATCATTAAGACAAAATAAATTCTATTATCACTATTATAAATTCAGCATAAGATGACTGTAGAAGATGCTCTAAGTTATGGAGGAAATGGCTAACCGATCTCAAAGCCATTCATAGTACACATATCCCAGCACAGAGCACTGAAAGCAATTGAAACCCTATACCTATCCCCTTTACCCTGCAGAGTTTCCGCAGGCACAATCCCATGCCTCAGCTTTCTATCCATCTTTATTCATTTTTTGTTTGCCTCACCTGCAGTGTTATTGCCTTTTTATGTTTTGTTCATTATGTGTGAAAGTCTCTTCAGGATCTTTAATAAACAGCTACTGGCTTTCTAATTTGTATATTGCATCTGCTCTTTTCTGAATTCCTACATAGAAGCATTCATACAAAGTTTTGCACCATAGATGGATACAGAGAAGAAACATTGCATCGATAGAAGATGCAATTTAAATTAGAAGTTATATTTTGAACTATCAAATCATCAGTTCTATTGTAAAAGGCATTAAGATTTGATTTGTATAACCATTCCAATTTGTATAACCTTTGTTACTTTCTTTTCTATTATACAGCATATCCATCTACCCACCCCAATTGTGTTACCAATAAACATTTACACATTGATAAAACACCGAAAAGGAGTATCAATTAAAAGTTGTATTCTTATTGTTTGGTTTGATGCTTTGGGTTTTCAAAGTTTTCAAAAATTGCACTAGGACAATTATTCTACTTGATATGCCATTATTAATATTGGACATTATCTTACCTCTTCCATAAGAATTATGAAGGTAGTGTTGTAACCTTGTTCTGTAACCAACTTGCCAGTGGATGTGAGAATATGTAGCCCACGGGGAGCTTTGCCTGGGCACTGTTCAGGCTTGGCTGCATATTTTTCTAGCAAACCATCTGTACAGTTATTAGAAACAATCCTCCGATACCTATGGAATTTTATAATTTCATATTTTAAAATTTCACAAAACTCAAATTTCATATTTTATGTATTCAGCTTGAAGAAATGGAAAGGAAACCTATATTGTCTGCAAACATTCATATCAAACATCTGAAAATATCTTCAGGTGCTGTTCAGGTAGCAAAATTCATTAAGCTGCAGTTTATTAGATGTTTACCTATTTTCATATCCCTTATTCCCCACATCTTTAGTGAGGTATTCCTTTTACATTACGGTACTTAAAAAGTAAAAGAAAAAATAGGAGACAAATGAGCTTTTATTTCATTAAGTTCTAATAAAAGTTATAGTGTTTCCGGGACTTCCGGTGGCTCCGCTGACATCGCTAGAGTCTCCTCTGTGAGGCTCCGTTCTCTGGGTTTGTAAAGCCTCAAAAACTGGCGAACATCAGCTGTTTTCTGCGGTGAAAAATCCCCCCTTCGGGCGAAGAAGGGGTGAAGAGCATCAAGAGCAGAGTTGAGCTCCTCTTAGATCCCTGGAAAAAGTTTTCAGGGATCAAGAGTGAGAGCTCCCCACGCACTTGAAGACGCGCCTGCCCAGAGACGCTTCTGTCGGTAGACAGAGAAAGACGCCGCGACCACCTCTGCTTTTAAAAGGAACATAAGAGAGGTTGCTTGCAGACGGAGTGAATACAGGAGCCCTTTTTGGATTGCAAGTATTTTTTATTGTATTTCTGACTATATATTGGTAACTTTTACAATCAACATAATGTTTCCAAAATGGCGATAGCTTTCACTGCTCAAGGAAAGTGCTCGAAAGTGAAAGTGAACTTTTTCTTTTCCTTTCTTCTCTCGCAAGTGAAGCTAGAGAAACGGTTGTAGGAATTGGAATAAAGCCAGAGCGATCGCTTTAAAACCTAAAATGGAGCCGAACGTATATTTAAATTATAAACCTATTTTGGAAGGCATTTATGCATTTAAAGAAGAAATACTCACAATAATGAAAGAGTTTACTACAGAATTACTAGTCAGATTTTCTCTCTCAAACAAAATTGACTTTCAACCGACTGGGGATTACTCTATAAAACAAACCATACAAGAAGAGGACTTTACTGAGAATAAAGAGAAATGGATTTTGTTTGATAAGCAGCTTATTTATGGACTTGAGGACCAGGATCAGGAAATCATACAAGAAGAGGACTTAACTGAGAAAAAAGAGAAATTGATTTTATCTAATAAGCAGCTTATCTATGGTGTTGAGGACCGGAAGAAGCAAAGACAGAGATTTGAAATGCTACTGCAACGAGATTTTATGGCTAAGAGAAACAGAGGACTAATGCAAAGGTTAAGATGGTTTATATGGACTCAAATGATACTGCAAGTAATAAAGAGAGACATATTATTTGAAAGGGAAGCTTTGTTATGGAGAATTACCTGGCAGAAGAAGAAACCCAGAATTCGATTCAAGAGCTGAAACTTAAAATTGCATGTAAGGAATTAAGGGCAATCTAAAATCATGGACTGATTTAAGGACTAAGATTATGAGCAAGATGTAAGAGGGGATGATTAATGGAAGATATACATTAAATTGATTAAGAATGTATTTTTTGAATTGATGGGTTTGTTGAGAAAAAAAATTTTATTTATTTTTTTTTTCTATTAAGATGATTTGCTTGTTTGATGTTTAATGGATTGAAATGATAGATATATATTAAATTGTTTAAGAATGTATACTTTTTTTGGATTACAAAGAAGGGAAAATTTAAAATTTTTTATTAAGAAAGTATTTTTTGAATTGATGGGTTTATTGTAATGAAAATTATTATTCTTAACAAGATGATTTGTTTGTTTGATACTTAATGGGTTGAAATGATTTAAGGTTGGATTGATTGATGGATTAGACATGTACGTGAATTGATAAGGTTGAATAAATGTAAGTTAGAATTGGAGTAAAGAGATCGTATTTAGCATATAGTTTAAAAATTTTGTTAGGATTATATAATAGCTTTGTTTGATGTACTGGGTTTTCTTTTGTTTTACCCTGTATTCACTTTGGGAAGTCTGGGGGGGGGCAGGATAGGGGACTATAATAATGCACATGACAGTAATACTAGTAATATATAAGGGGTAAAATATTTATTGATTTAAAAGAATGTATGTTTTATTTTGTTTGGGATAAAGTTGAATAAGAATGTATTAAGTTGAGTAGGGAATACTAGATGTATTGATTGAAATATGTATTTATGTTTTGTTTTTGGAAGTTTGTTTATTTTAATATCATGATGTGACTTGAGTATTTTTCTGTTTCTGTAAAAATTAAAAAACCAATAAAATTTATTTTAAAAAAAAAGTTATAGTGTTTCCCTTCCACCAGTGTATCTCCATTTGAATTAAATCAGTACTCCATTACATCATGCTAGCCACATGACTGTGGAAATTTCTTCAGACTGCTCTGGCTCAATGGAAATGAGCACCATCCCCAATAGCCAGCAACAACTAACAGAGTAAAATCCACAGGGACCCCATTTACTTTTTGTTTTACTCCATTTGAACTAAATCTGGTACAAATATACATCTATTTTATTTTGCATCTTCCTGAGGTTGCTCTCATCTTGACCTTAATCATAGTAAACCAGATTTAACTCATTCTTAGGTTAACTGATATTAAAGAGAATTTTTCCTTCCAGCCGACAACATTCAATATTATGCTTCACTAGTCATAATGCCAGAAGTAAAATCAAGTGATGGGTGGACTCATAAAGGCATTTACTGGCTATTTCAGATTGATGCCAGTATATATCTACAGTCTGGTTCCTGATTTTCCTTCTGTGCCATCTTTCTGCTTATGTCTCCCTAAAAAGTTGAACACAGAAGTTCTGTGTGGATGGCTCTGGATTTCTACAAGACAGACAAATTAGGAAAGGGGCAGTGGGCATTTAACATGGGGAGTCCTTTTGTGTTCCATTGACAGCCCTGTTCTAACTATGTGAAACAGTTTCCTGCTACAAGCTCATATCTACTCACTATGAATAATGGATGTGAACATTTTACATCCTCTGTGGAATGGTGAAAGCCATCAGCAGCCAGCAAATTTAATAAGTGGTCTATCAGTATTGGACAATAACGCTGGTCTGCTCATTTGCAGTAAAGCATTCAGTAAAGCAGTAAGTGTTTAAGATTTATTGCCCATTGGAAATTTAGCACAAAGCTGAAATAGCATAACAGTAGAGCCACAGTATGAATCTGCTCCTCTATGCCCTCTGAACAGAATACAGAGGAAACTGAAAGTTGGCATATGTCCTTTTTGTAAAGAAAGGAAAGATTTTGAAACAATTCTAAATAAAAGAATTCTACCTCACATATTTATGTTATATATCTTAAAATAAACAGATAGTTTATAAACAGATCTTTCTTATTTTTGCTTTTATTACCCTGTTATGTTGTGCCATTAACTTCCATCTGGAGAGTATATAATTTAGCTTTACTTTCTCTAGCATCCTTTATGTCAAAATCATGCAATTTCCAGCCCCCAAAGGTTGCATGTAGCCTCAGGAAATTAAGATGCAGGTACTAGTACCTCTCTCAAAGTTGTCTTGAATTGTAATTTCAGTGTGACAGAAGGAAAGAATATTAATTACATGGGATAAATCATATTAATATTTTAACTTAACTAAAATTAAATTTAAATGTAATCTAAAATAAAACAAATCTAGTCTGTATCTTGGCCTTGCTCTTTATCTTGCCCTCTCCTTTCTTTTGACCTGCATCCTCCAGCATGATACCTAAAGGCAAAATGCAGCCTGCAACTAGAATCCGAATGCATCTAATTTATGATCATTCTTTTTTCTTATTTGCTAAATTTCTGCAAAAGATAGACTAATTTCCAGCTGTAAGCTCTGGAAAAGAGGCAGATATCAAAGGAAATTTTTACTTACCCAGTGCTGTTCAAGTAACTCTGGCCAAGACTGCATTCTTTTATCCGAGAAGATGGGTTGAACCAGAATGCTGGGATGCATTGATTATTATTGTGTCTTTCATAACCATAATCACTAAGAACATAATTTTAAAAATACATATACATTTATATCATCTTCCTTCCACAGACAAAATAGAAATGCATAAGAATGCTATCCTCACAAGAACTTTGTGAAGTAGGATTAAGGATAGACATAGTGACATGCAAAAGGGTATTGTATGAGTTTGTTAGTTCAACAGAGATTAGCATTAACATCAAAGCTTCCTGGTCCATATCTAATGTGAGAGACAACACTTATGTCTAAGCCAAATGTGCAGAAATAGTGCACAAGAAAAAAAGGAATAGCAAATATGTTTTCTGTCTCCTCATTTATGTTTGTTCATGGGTTTCCTTCCAGCCTACTGAAAATTCTATTTCTGGTAAGGGAGAGAGAATAGGCAAATATTTCAAGAGGAAGCCCAGTCCTAATCATTAACTGCTCTCTACTGTTTCTAACTAGAACCATTCATAATACTAATAACATTTAAATTAAAATCTGATGCTTCAAGAACGGCAGCCAAAGTAGGGGATATATATATAGCCCTGATGATGTCAGCAGTTGGTCGACGAAAGCTTGACATTAGATTAAATGTTTTTAGTTTAAAATTTTTTTCCTGGTGTTCGTGTTTGTTTGTTCTTATAATATGACTATACCCAGGATTCATGTTTTTAATGAAATTAGTTATATATATATATGGGCACCAACCATATTTTTTGCTTTTTCATGACATTTTGAAGGCTGTGCAAATCTTCAACACAATTCATGAAGGACTGAGTAAACAAGCAATGCACAGGTGCTTTCCAAAGTAATGTGAGGCCTCATTTATAGGAGCAAATTAACAGCTGGATGCTGTTTGCCTAGCTCTTTTGCAGCTTGTTAAAGCTTTGGAAGTATGGAGGAGGCTATAAGTGCAAAGCTCTTTGTCACATGAATCCAAGCCGCCTCACAAAATCCTTTTAACATCTTGGTATGTATGCTATTAACAGGAAGAAGCTATCATTTCTTTACAGCAGTCCTGGGGAATGGGATTTTTCTATTTTTCTCCCAGATTGGATGTTCCTACTGATTCACAGAATTAATAGGATAACTTTGGATCAATCTCTCTCTTGCTCTCCTCTGCCCAACTGAACTCATTGGACTGTTTTTGTGCAGAGAGACAATTGAGAGAACTCCAAGTAACAACACTGAGTTCTCAAAGAAAAAATTCTCAAAGAAAAGACAGACTATAAATGTAGTAATAGATACTCTAAATGGCTATAACAACATCATACACCACCCAAAAGAATGTCTTATCCTTTCAAACAAATTTTGAAAGCAATTTTTCTTACATCAAATTTAATGAGAAATGATAGCAGAAATACAATTGTTTCAGCAAAGCACTAATAGTAAGTAAATTTATGTGTATGTGTATGTGTGTATGTGGAGAGAGAGAGAGAGCAGTAATTGGGTCTATGAACTTAGTTGCCACTTTTCAAGTTCTCACACTCAGAGAATCTGCTGTATCTATATGTAAAAGGTCTGTCTGAAATTTATATGAACTATATTTTTATATCACCCAAAGAACTTGTATTTTTAAATCCACTTTCTGATCATTTTTGGATTGAAGTTGCATTTTTGCCATTTACTGGTGGATGGTATAATGTACAATGGTTATTATTATGTTGTGATTTTACAATAGTGAACTCTGAGATCTAAATAAATAAATACATTTCTATCTAAAAATATTCAGTGAAATGCCATTGTAGCTATTCTGTAAGGGAGTAATCCACAACTACTTCATGAAATAGAACAATATCAATGCTTTATCTAATTATGCAAAATATTTGGAGAAGGATTAAATCAGAGCAGTCTTTCATTAACAGCCCTTTTATTGATGGCAAGAAAATTACAAAGGATCATGGATTATCTCACACAGGTATGTGGACATTGTAGTTAAAATATTTGTTGAATTTCTGGACTGGTTTTAATGCTTTAGTTTTTTTGTTGTTCAAATTTAATCATTCTCAGTAGGTCACCCCTGCACATTTTAAGTATGCCTTGTAGTAACTCAGTAATTAAAATTGTTCAAGAGGGGTCACATGTTGCCTCAAAGAAGGGAAGAGATGCATTAATATTAAATAATATTAATGACAACATAACTCAAGGCCCTGAAGGCTACAGACTTGTTCATTAACTTCTGGTAAATGTATATTAAAAACTCACATACTGCCCACCTTCGCACTAGAAAGCCCTGGGGTTTGTATGTTAAAAATTACTGAGTCCAGCTGCTGCTTCAACTTATTGGAAAAAAGCTTCCCTGACGAGGGTAAATAAAGTACTAAAGGGAAAATGAAAACTTCAAGCAAGAACTGTAGAAAGATTTCATGATTTGTTTTTCTGTGAAGCTTGAAAATAAAATCTGGATTATTTTCTAACGTTATGTAATTGCATGATCATTTAGAAGTTATTTTTCTCCTCCAACTCATTCCTCAAGAGAAAAGTGGATATTGAGAAGCTACTACTTTGTAGACCTTGGAGAGGCAAAAGGGAGTAATTAAGACTTCTTTTCAAGTATAAAATGTAACTTATTTTGCCAATTAATGGTAGAATGTAAGTCTGTGAAAGCATTCCTATGAAAAAGGAAAACAAGTAGTAATGGACAAGCTCCTTCCTTATACAATACAGCAAAGAAAACAATTCACTGACTTATTTTGCAAAGCCCAATCTGAGGGGAAATAAATCACAGTTCAAAATTCAGTTGGAAAAGGGTTATCTACACTCCTGCTGCATAGTATTTTTGTGCTAAGATTCAAGCTGAGCAATGAAGTATGGTTTGATGCCAAGCATGTAAAATAAAAGGAGAGTTCTAAGAAATTTTTATAATATAGAACCTGGCTACAATGACTCATGTCTTAATTACTGTCTAGTCAGACTACTGTAATGTACTTTATTTGGGACAGCCCTTAAAGAATATTTGGAAAGTACAATTAATCCAAAATGTAGTGGTTCATATCCTTTGGGGTTCCCAGCACTGAAAGCATAATTTTTGCAGACACTGCATTGGATGTGAATTGATTTCTGGATCTAATTTTTAAGGTGTTGACCTACAACATGTTTATGGTTTGGTGCCTGGGTAGCAGTTTGGTGCCTGGGTAGCAGGCATTGGTGCCTGGGTAGCAGGCAGTTTGGTGCCTGGGTAACAGTGTGAACCTTGTGGAATATTCTCCTCATGGAGATCAGACTGGCTTTCTTTGTTGGTTCTTTAGATGCTTTTAAAAATTTAATTGTTCCAGAAAGTTTCCTTCTGATATGAATATTATTATGATTAGTTTTATTTATTTACATATATTGCTACACATTTTTAATATGTTTGTAATTGTGTTATTCCTACCATGGATATTTTATTTTTATTTTAGTTTGTCTTCATTCTGTTTAGGCTGCTGAAACTCTCTTTGGATTGTGGTGCCACACAAATATGTTTAACTGATAAATCTTACCATTCAAAGTCCCACTCAGCACAGATGCATGGTTCTGAAACAACTGTTCTTGAATAATCTATAGACAATGCACACCATGCTCCTGATTTACGTTTCTTATAGATCTTCCTTTCTCCCATGACACATGGTTCGCCCTTCAATGCAGAAGAATACTGAGTTGGGATATCATGGGAAAATGTACATGTTCATTATACAAGGTGCACAATGCTTAATACGAGAGCTTCTCACTATGAACATTGAGTTCTTACACTATCTTTATGACAGAAATAAGAACTAAGTACAATTAAGTGCAAACTGAAAGTATAATGAGATGTAAGAATAATGGGAAAGCACTCTGTTTATTTCCTGATGAATTTTTTTCTATTGTTAGTCCTTCAAAGTAGCCCACAATGAGAAACAGCAGAGTTATTTTGAGTTTCTTTATCACAGTTCTTTTTTTAAAGATTGTGTAATATTTTTGGCAAGTCTCCCCTTAATGTATCATACCTTCCTTTCCCAAGATCAGTTTTACATTTGTCTACAATTTGGCTATAAGCCAAATGCAGAAAGCAAGCTTCTCCCCATTATTTTGTTTCTTCCCTGTAGTACTATTTCATTTATTTGGCTATTTTTGAAATTCTGTCACTCATAACTTTGTTTTTCTGGCCATATCATCACAGGTAGATAACTAAAGCAATTATTGTCTGACATTTTATGAGTGGCCATATTTACTTTTCTAGTATCCTATTCAGATTTGCATTGCTTCTCATCTTCCAGTATAATTAAATCCTGTGACTTACATTCATTAATTTATAATAACACTCACAGCTAGGAATAGTAGCCCATCTGGGAGACCGAAAGATACAGTAGTTGGTGTATTCCTACCTGATTGTGTAAATGCCATGACTGGAAATCATCCTTGGTACATCTTCTGGTAAAGATAGATTTATAATCCACTTTTACCAGTTGCCATTCAGAACGGAGATTGAGATGGCCAAAGATTCTGAATATTTGAAGATTAAAGAAAAGTTAAAAACAGAAGAAGAATATATACATAGATTAACCCCAAGTAACAATTTTGCATACACAAAACATGTATTTTAAAACTTTTTTGTAACTTTAAATTATAGAAAGAAAAAGTCCTAATTTTTTGGAAGAAAAACTGAATTAGATTTTTCTACTTTATTTATTACTCTATATGCATCCTTTGAACCAGTTCAGCAGACTCATCTTTTCTATAAGTGTTGATCTATGATTTCTGGAATTCTCATTCACTGTGGTTATACTTATATAGCTGAGAAAAATGTAATCTTAGATTGTAAAAGAAAGACTAGATTTGTTTAAATCCTGACATATTTTATTCTCTTCATAAAAGTATTATGTCTTCAGACAACTTAAGCCCATGAGTTTATTTTGATTTTAATAAAGATGGGGTAATGATAGCTGCTTGATAGATTTTGTTTTTGCTAATAAGATTATTAGAAATGATAAAATATCTGAATTGCAAGTAATCCTTTTATTAGGTATCTTATTAACTATATATATTTTATTATATTTAAAAACACTGAACTATTGGACTACACCTATTTTGCTAATTCTGATGGCTAGATAATAAGCATAATCTTCTGTTCGATAACTAGGAACCCTTCATTAGAATTTTAAATAAACACTTAACATTAATAGACAGGTAAATTTTGCTGGCTGAATTGCAAATGTTTTTTCACTAGTTAGATATTGTAAGATTAGAAGCAAATGTGAAATGTTTAGTTTGATTACATAGTTAGAAAAACTTGGGAGATTTTTTTTCACTTTGGAATTTGGGTTATGTGAGAATAATTGAAAGAACATCATGAATGAAAATAAATCCTGGATAGTAATAGGAATGTGTATTTCAAGAGTATCTCTATTCACTTTCCTCTCCATCTAATAATCACATGAATGCATTAAAATGTCCATGCAATGCTTTTCAAAAGAAAAACCACCCTGGCTATGTGAAAGGGGAAAATGGATGTATTCCCATTTCTATTACTCTACATAGTATGTAGAACATTTTGTTTACAGACAGTGTTGTCATCACATATCCAAATCTAATTAGCTTCTTGGCAAAATGACTTTGTAATTTTAATTAAATGATTTTTGTTGGTTTGGAATAACATGCCCTTTACCAAATAAGAACAACATTTGGGGGGGGTATCTTCAATGACAGTCACAGCAGAGTGGATAGAAAAATATGCAAAAAAATTAACTTGCTTTCAGATCCCTTGAATAGCAAATTTATGATGAATGTGAACACTGCTGATTTTTAAAGCAATAAAATGAGATAAAACTCTCTAAAGTACAAAATATAAGCTTACACTCTTTTAAATGGCCACACGACCATATATGGGACCACTCATATCTGGCAGATGAAGTAAATTACTCATATTTGAATATTCTGGGTATAATTCAAGGTTATTTATTTGTTTATTTATTACATTTTTATCTCAACTTATTTTTATAAATAACTCAAGATTGCAAATATATATAATACTCCTTCTTCCTCCTAGTTTCCACACAACAACTCTATGAGGTGGATTGCTGGAGAGAGCGATTGGCCCAAATTCACCCAGCTGGTTATCATGTCTAAAGAAGCACTATAACTCATAGTCTCCTGGTTTCTATCCTGGGTGCCTTAACTACAACATAAAATCCTATATAGCATAATGATTTGTTATTTGACCATGGTTCTGCTGCCCTATCCCTTCAGATAAAGTTGGCATGCTTCAATCCCAACCATAATCGATGAATCTTGAAAATCTGATTTTATTCTTACACCTTGGGCTTGGATGAGTGAAGGGTACCTTTGGATAATTCTGTGTGTATGGAGGAGTCCCTTGTGGATTATTCTTTTTTGGACTATTTTTTCTCATATTCTTTTTTCCATTATTGTTCACCACACATAGTCATTTTGAGTTGGAAAGCCTTACATATATGATAAATAAGCTTATATAAATTTCACTTACTGGCTACATAGATAGATATAAGATTGCTTCCCAAATAATTTCCCTGATACACTGGCTTTTATTCACCTTTTATATTCAAATCTTTGCAATAATAGATTCAAAACCCATAATATTTTAAATGATTATTTCAATTAATTCACAGCCAAAATTTACAAATATAATCTAAAATTTGGCATTGAATAAAAGAAGTAAATTATTTAAGAAATATTACATAATAACCTAAAATTTCAACTCATTGATGTGTTATTAAAAAACTAGCTTTAATAGCCAGAGTTAAAAATCTGTCACCTCTCTAATTTTAGGATTTTCATTTACAAGCAAAATCTTAACATATTCTTTCCTACCTCTTCCTGCCAAAGTCTCTTATATAATTCACAAAACAATAAAATATGACCCACCATTCCAAGATTGATATCATTAGAAGGACAAAATCTTTGACATATGGGGATTTGAAAACTACCATACAGCACAGACATGTCCGAGTCATGGCCCGGGAGCTGCATGTGGCCTTTGACAGCTAGTAATGATGTCCCACATGATCATGTTATTGTAAAACTATATTAAATATTTTATATGAAGCTCAAGACAATTCCTGTTCACTCACTGCAGCTCAGGCAAACCAAATGTTTGGACACCCGTGTTATGCAATATTCGATAGCAACACATTTAATTTGGCTATTGAAAAGGCTATTCTATTTATATTAAATATAAACTATTCAGATATTTATGGAGATGAAAAGTATATCTGTAATTAATTCTAAAAGTTATACGTGAACACAAAGCTTTGGCTTAAAACCATAATTCCTGTACTGAACTAATCCATAATGTTTCTTTAATATAATGAAATTCTAATGTTGTACCTCTGGAAAATAAATAATAGGGATCAATGCCAATCCAACTAATCTTTTAGGTCATCTCTTTAAATCACATATCTACAAAAGATTCGTTTCGGATTTTCTAAAGCAATCCTTCCTTGGTTTTAAAAATATATTTTTGCAAACAAAAGTTAATAATGCTTAGCCAACCCTTTGCTTTTAAATGGCATTGTCCAGTTTCCAGGAGAATAACAGAATTTGGAACACTTAAAAGAAAACTTTAAAATTTTACCTGCACTCGGCTACCTTATTATTTGGAAATGTCTTCAAAATTGGAGATCCATATAAAATTTGAAATGAAATTCTTGCACAAAAATCATGTACTGCTGCAGGAACAAATCTTCCCATTTTTTGAATAAGCATATTCAAGCGAGGACATAATAGTAGATTTTGTTTTTAAAAATACTGCCCTGTAATAATATTGCAAGCATGATTAAATAAAGTGCCAAAATAACTAAAAATCTCTATTTGTGTTATCACATGATTATGAATTTTGCAGATATAGTTTTAATTTTTTTCTCAAAAGCCAACATTTTTATTATAGTTAATTTAGCCAGAATTTGATTCTATTAACAGAATAAATAGTTACCTTAGAAACAGCAAATATTTTGCCTTTCAGAGAAATATAATATTTTCCTGCTAGGTAGGCTAATATAAAACACTGGTTGATTGTTGATCTGCCTTTTCTAAAAGCGGCCTTAGTTAAAGCTAAGTGTTTCTCAAGCTAAGAGATTATTTTTTTCATTTCAATTCTTTCTCATTATTGCGTAAAGTTTTCCTGGGACTGATAGCAAACTATTGGCTACAACTCACGGGGTCTTCTGTTTCTCCCTTCTGGACAATGTTTAATATTTATTTGCTATGTATATGTAGGGATGAGGGTCTATACATATGTTGTTCATAGTATGTTTAGGTGTGTGTCATGAATGAGTTTCACTTTGAGAGCGGGCGACTAAATTTTATTTTTGATGTAAGCCATTGTGCCCACAGTATAAAAATGACAATAAAGGTTATCTTATCTTATCTTATCTTACCTTATCTTATCTTATCTTATCTTATCTTATCTTATCTTATCTTATCTTATCTTATCTCATCTCATCTCATCTCATCTCATCTCATCTCATCTCATCTCATCTCATCTCATCTCATCTCATCTCATCTCATCTCATCTCATCTCATCTTACCTTATCTTGCCTTATCTTGCCTTATCTTGCCTTATCTTATCTTATTATAGTCCTATTCCAGCCAAAGGAATTAAATCGAACTATCTATTGCAGTAAATAGACCCATTAATAAAGAACCTCACCAATCTAGATTTTTTTAAGGATTTGGTTATAGTGGCAGCCTTAACAGATTTTATTTTTGAAATAAGGTCAACAATTTCTCTGTCTGACACTAGTTCCCTTTGTGGAAGGGGCAGTAACTTTGATCTGATATTGTTTGCTATATTTCCAAGCTTCTCCCTGCTTCATAATAATTGATTAGAAAATTGTTTCCCAGGTCCAAGATAGTATGCAGCAATCTGGGACTGAGGGAGCAGTGAAAGTTTTAGAGTCTTTGTACAGCGAAATATTTATTAATACAGATAATGCTTGAGGTACAACAAGCCATTCAACAAATGTTCAAAGTTACAACGCACACCCCAAATGCTAAATACGAATCCATTTCAAAGTTACAAATTTTGCAGCCCCATCTCCCATGGTCATTCGTCCTTACGATTGACTTGCAGGGCCACATGGCACAATCAAGAAAAAAGAAATCCAATATCTTTTGTTTCCATGGCAATCATTTCGTCCCAGCCAACTGCCCTTGCTGGGGAGGAAAGGATTGCCATGGAAGCAAAAGAGATGGGATTTCTTCTTTACTCAATCAGCACTAGCTTTACACTAGTCTTACACTGGTAGAGCAAAGAAGAAATCCCATCTCTCTTGCTTCCACGGCAATCCTTTCCTCCCCAGCCAGGGTAAACCACTGTAATAGCTTCTTAGCACCACCAGCGTAAAACTACGCAGGTGGAGCTAAGACGTAATCATAGTAGTTTATGCTGCCTGGAGAGGAAAGGATTGCAGCAGATGCAATATAGGCATGAATTCTTCTTCTTGATTGTGCCATGTGGACCAGAGAGGGAGTGGCCTTCTCTATCCTGACTTCCTGAGCTCGTCAAAGTGTAAATAAGCGAATGGTGATGGGGTGGGATATGGAGGAGGCCCAGAGGGCAAGAGGCAGAGTATGGGATATCTTAGAGGATGGGGGAGGCCTCCTGGGAGTGTCTGTGACTGCACTAGGCCTCCCTCGGTGTCTCCCATCCCTAAGTCACCCCATGTTCTACATAACAACTCACACATTCATTTAATGAAAGCATTGGGGACAGGGAGGTTGTTAGTTAGGTGCTTCATTTAATGTAATCCTAGACTTCTGACATGAATGGGCAGGCTCCATTGATGTCATAAGTTGAGGACTACCTGTAATGACCAGACATTTCCCTCTACTTTCTGTTTCTTCTGATGTATCAGTATTCTATAATTTTTCTTCAGTTCATAATCTTAAATGGGACTGTTTTAAATTAAACTTGAGTATTTCAAATCTCAGCTGATTTGATTTAGTGGCTGCTTCAGGTACTAAAGTTTTATTTATTAAATTGGTTAGAATATTAAAATAATTTACTTTTTTCTGTAAAATCCTATTTGTATTATACATGATCTAAAAACTAAAGCTTGAATAGAATTTAAAATTGAATAGAAATACTTATTCAAATGTTCTGCCCAAAAAAATCCTGCAGTGTAAATTGCTTTCATGAATAATATCCATGGAATAACACTGCGTCAGACTAACACATCTATCATTGGTTAGCAAACTTAAAAGAATAGGATAATAATAATAATAGTAATAGTAATAATAATAATAAAAGTAGTAGTAATAGTAATAGTAATAGTAGTAGTAGTAGTAGTAGTAGTAGTAACAATAATAATAAAGTTGGAAGCAACCTTGGAGGTCATCTAGTCCAACCCCCCTGCTCAGGCAGGAAACCTTATACCATTTCAGACAAATGGCTGTCCAATCTTTTCTTCCAGTGTTAGAGCATTCACAGCTTCTGGAGACAGGATGTTCCACTAATTAATTGTTCTAACTGTCAGGAAATTTCTCTTTAGTTCTAGGTTGCTTCTCTCTTTGGTTAGTTTCCA
Organism: Bothrops alternatus; assembly: GCA_034064705.1. Classification (NCBI taxonomy): domain Eukaryota; kingdom Metazoa; phylum Chordata; class Lepidosauria; order Squamata; family Viperidae; genus Bothrops; species Bothrops alternatus. The sequence goes on from JARGCV010000009.1 coordinate 29,992,769, forward strand.
TCCATTGCTTCTTGTTTTGTCTTCAGGTGCTTTGGAGCTGACTCCCTCTTCTTTGTGGCAACCCCTGAGATATTGGAACACTGCTAAACACTGTTGATGGTCACCATCTGGCCCAAATCTGTTATTAAATAATTTGATGAAGGAAAATCTTTAAAAAATAATGGTTTCATAATCCATTGCAAAAATCTGTTGATTATTAAAGAATTCCATGTATTCAGGCAAACATTCTGTTATTTTTTTCAGATTTTTTTTATTTTGGCTTTATTATTTTTATAAGTAACTAAAGGTGCCAAACATGTCTAATATTCCTTTCTCCACAACAGCTTTGAAAAGTGAATTGGGCTATGGGATACTACAGTAACTAGCCCAGACACCCAGTCAGCTTTCATATTCATTGGTCTAGGACAGTGGTTCTCAACCTTCCTAATGCCGCGAACCCCAACCATGTGGTTGTAAGTCAAGGACTACCTGTATTTCCCTGCGGGTGGGGGCAGGAGGAGAGGTGGGATTTTCTCTCTCTCATTCTTTCTCACACACACACACTTTTTCTTTTTTTCTCTCTCTGGCGCGCACCTTCCGCCTCTTCTCCTGCGGCTGGAGTGCATGCCAGGCAGGCTGAGGGCACACGCGGGCCATTGCCCAGCAACCGCCTTGGCCCGGAAATGCCATGCATGTGTGGTGCCGCCCCCTGCGCCGGCCGAGGCGTAGCTGGCAAGGCGGCACCGCCTGCGATTTCATCATGCGGAGGGCTCGGCTCGGACTGGCAGCCATGCAGCTGAGCATTTAATAGCAAAACACTGTTGAAATCTTAAAACAGCTTTAATTTTACTGTTTGCTCAACCCAATTATTATCTAGTCCCTCATCTTTAGCAGCTTTAGAATGATGTGTCAAGAACTACCTTAACTAGTCTGATGGTTTAATTATAGTTTTCTTTTATGAAAAGGATCAGTAGTTAATTTCCCATTCCTCTTCTTATAGCCTATTCCAAAAAATTATATTCAAGACAAGGCATCATTATTTCTTTTGATTACATCTTTTTCTATTTTGTTAATATTCTTCATTCTCCTTATAAAATATAATGTAACTCTAACTTTCATTTTTACTCCAACATTGTATAACATATATACGAATGATCAACCAGTCCCTGACAATACACTTCTATTCATCTATGTGGACGATACAGCAGTGACCGCTCTTGGTTAAGGAATATTCTCCTCTCAGAGAGTAAACCCTCCCAAATCTTCTGGCTTTTTGCAAGGCTTTAAAAATTTAGCTACCTGGGATTTGGAAGGTGTTAAGGACCCCATTTCTTGGCTTTATTGATATTTAATTTAATTAATTAACTAATTAATCAATTATGTCAGTTGTTTGTATTTTTAGAGGTTTTTACGATTTTTAATTGTTTTATAATTTTAGAATTTTAAGCCACCTAGAGTCACTTGATTGAGTTGGGCAGCTATAGAAATTGAATAAATGAATAAATAAAAACTTTTAAAATAAAATAGTAATGTTGATGACTGAAAGAAAGAGAATAATCTCATACCATTATCTGGGAATGCGTATACATGAGTATGAACATTGATGGATCTCATGCCCAGATAGAGCAATATTTTCAAACAAAAATGATAAAAGGTAAAATCTTTCTCTGAGTGAAAAGGAATATGTCAGCATAAAATAGAGTATTAGCCATTTTTTAATGAAATGATTTAAAAGAAGAGCTATGCAGCTAATATGCATACTTTAGGCAGAAACAATACTTCAGTAAATGTAATTCAAGCAGTACAAATAAAAAAGATTTAAGATGAAAATAATTTTTCTCTAACATATATGTGTGATAGGAAATATATGTACAGGAACAGGGACACTAACTCTAAGAAGAAGGGTACAATAAAATGAATGCCACCATTACAAAATAATAACAAAAGTAATTTTAAAAGTGAAAGTAAGCCTGCTAAGAACAAAACATCCAAGCATAATTCAGTTTTGGGGTTCTAACTTCTGCTGTACCCCCTTCTCAGCTTTCTAAAAATTCAGACTAATACCTGTCCTCAAACACAACAGTGTGGGGGGATAGTCTGATATTAGTTGGCAAAATATTCCAAAGAAGTAGGGTTGCCAGGGACAGAAGGTATGATTCTTTGGGTCTAACAGATGGCAATCCATAAAGAAAGCCTCCTGGAATAAATAATACTTTGCTCAATTTATTGGATCAGCAGAAGCTGCTGGCAGTAGTTATCCCATGGATATCCAGAATATTACTGGATATTATCCAAAGGAAAGTTTAAAATTGATTTGTAGAGCCTTTGCAACCATCCCATGCAGTATTAGGTAGGTAGTAATCCTAGAAGAACTTGCATCTTTGAGAAGGAAATTGCTGAATTGGACTGTTGGGAATCTCATCTAGGAGGTAGGAAGCGTTCTATATATTCTTCTTGTTGAAGTCATGCTAGCATGAGCAAACTCTGCCTTTTTAGAAAGAAGATGTTCCATATATACATATATATATATACCTCCAATGGTAGAATAAAATGTATGATGAATTCATAAATATATCTTTGGCCTACAGAATTCTAAAACTGAGAATGTAACTGACCACAGGAATCAGTGATATTCAATTTATACTAATGGTTAAGGGACACTGTATTAGGGTAGTGATACAATTTTTGATGTTTCTGTCAAAATTTTTATTTGTTGGCTTGATTGCTAGAACCAGGGAAACAGATTAGTCTTTTCTAAGTCTTGTCAAGTCATAGAGCATCAGAGACAAAATTCTTAAGAGCTGAAAAAGATGCAGTGAGAATGTATGATATTGATGGAATGAAATAAATGTTTGATCATGTCCTTTTGGATTAACTGCAGAAGAATAATGATAGAGGCCTGTATTGATGGAACTCTCTGACCAGCATGTTAAAGCTCTTTCTTTAAAAATGATGCTTCTTGGTAATACACTGATTCAAAATGCTGCTATACAGCTTTTGTGGAGATTTTTGAGAGATTCTGGTTTAATATGAATAACTAAACTGTACACAAGGGGGTGGCAACATACCCTGCATTAGCCTTGTTTGGCATGCATGGAAGAAGGTAGAGGACCCTTGCACTTTGAAAAGCCTTGAAGATATTATACTTTGTTTGTAACTGATGCTGTAGAGAAGGTAGAAATAACTGATTGCTAGGACAGATTGGTATACAGGAAGACCGAGTAATATTGATGAAGGTATGCAGGAACCATTAGCAGATAAAAAAAGTAAATAACAACTCAGCTTTGGGAAAGGTGGGTCCATGAGAAAGAGACAGAAAATAACCCTACCTTGATTCTGTATGGTACGATTTATTTATTTATTTATTTATTTATTTATTTATTTATTTATTTATTTATTTATTTATTTATTTATTTATTTAATGATTTTTATACCGCCCCCCTCCCGAAGGACTCGGGGCGGTGTACAGCCCAATTAAAACGACAACATACAAAAATTAAAATTATTAAAAATAAATTAAATAATTTGGCCCGATATTTAAAAACCTAATACATAATCTAAAAACACAATCCCCTAAAAACAATTATGGCCATTGTTGGAGCTGGAGCTATTATCCCAGGCCGGCTTGTCGGAATAAATATGTTTTTAATTCTCGACGGAAGGAACGCAATTCCGTCATCGTACAGAGTTCGGGGGGAGCTCGTTCCAAAGCGTTGGAGCTCCCACAGAGAAGGCCCTCCCCCTGGGGGTCGCCAGCCGACATTGGCCGACGGCACCCTGAGGAGACCCTCTCTGTGGGAGCGTACCGGACGGTGGGAGGTATTTGCTGGCAGAAGGCGGTCCTCTAGATATCTGGGTCCGATGCCATGGAGCGTTTTAAAGATGGTCACTAACACCTTGAAACGCACCCGGAAGGCCACCGGCAACCAGTGCAGCTCACGCAGGAGCGATGTTACATGGGAGTGCCATGGCGCTCCGGTCACTACCCGCGTGGCCGCATTCTGGGCCAGCTGAAGCCTCCGGGTGCACCTCAAGGGGAGCCCCATGTAGAGAGAATTACAGTAGTCCAGCCTGGAAGTGACGAAGGCATGAGTAACTGTGCATAGCGAGTCCCGGTCTAGGAAGGGACGCAACTGGCGTACCAGGCGAACCTGATAGAACATCCTCCCAGCCACGGCCATCAAATGGTCCTCTAAAGACAGCCGTGAATCCAGGAGGACTCCCAAATTGCGAACCCTTTCCACGGGGACCACTGTTTCGCCCCCAATGGACAATGAAGGAGTCAATTGACTAAACCGGGAGGACGGTAGCCACAGCCACTCGGTCTTGGAAGGGTTGAGCTTGAGTCCGTTCTTCCCCATCCAAACCCGCACGGTCTCCAGGCACTGGGTCAGCACGGCAAGAGCATCGTTGGGGTGGTTTGGTGTGGAAATGTACAGCTGAGTATCATCAGCGTACAGATGGTACTCCACACCAAAACCACGGATGATCTCACCCAGCGGTTTTACATAAATGTTGAACAGTAGGGGTGAGAGGACCGATCCCTGAGGTACCCCACATACGAGGGGTCTCAGGGTCAACCTCTGGCCCCCTGTCAACACAGACTGCATCCGGCCGGAGAGGAAGGAGGAGAACCACCGCAAAACAGTGCCCCCCATACCTAGCCCCTCCAACCGTTGCAGTATGATACCATGATCGATGGTATCAAAAGCTGTCGAGAGGTCCAATAGCACCAGAGCAGAGGAACAACCTCTGTCCCGGGTCCGCCAGAGGTCATCCACCAATGCGACCAATGCTGTTTCCGTGCTGTAACCAGGCCTGAAGCCCGACTGGTATGGATCAAAGTATAACGATTCCTCCAGGTGTCGCGGGAACTGTCGGGCAACCACGCTCTCGACAACCTTTGCAAGAAAGCAAAGGTTGGAGACAGGACGATAATTTGATAAAACAGCTGGATCCAGGGTAGGCTTCTTAAGGAGGGGCCTCACTACCACCTCTTTCAAGGCAGCAGGGAAGACACCCTCACTTAACGAAGCATTAATAATTGCCTGGAACCAGCCTCGTACCACCTCCCGGGATGCCAACACCAGCCAGGAGGGGCACGGGTCCAATAAACAAGTGGTCGCCCTAAGTCCCCCAAGCAACCTGTCCACGTCCTCGGGAGTCACGGGGTCAAACTCAGCCCAGATAGCAGTCTCAAGACCAGACTCCGTCTCTCCCACCGGACATACCCAGTTGAAATCAAAGCCTTCCCGTATCTGAGCGATTTTATCATGCAGATATTTTCCAAAATCCTCAGCTCTACCCTCCAAGGGGTCTCCTCTCACCTCCTGATGAAGGAGGGAGCGGGTCACCCTAAACAAGGAGGCTGGGCTGTTATCTGATGACGCGATAAGAGCAGTGAGGTAAGAACACTTCTCTGCTTTTATCGCCGCTAGGTAGGACCTAATATGGTCTCTTACTAGTGTTCAGTCAGATTCGGCACGGCTCGATCTCCAACTGCTCTCTAGGTGTCTTTTCCAGCGTTTCATCTCTCTCAGCCCCTCAGTGAACCAAGGGGCCGATCATGACGTACGTCGAATCAGAGGCCACAAAGGCACGACCCGATCTAGAGCACCGGCCACAGCCCTATCCCAGGCTGCCGCCAACTCTTCAACCGAGTCGTGTATCCGAACCTCAGGAATTGGCCCAAGCTCCATCTGGAACCGCTCGGGTTCCATCAGCTGCCTGGGGCGGTACCATCTCACTGGTTCCGCCTCCCTGCGGCGGGGTGCAGCGGTCAGAAAGTCCAAGCGAAGGAGAGAGTGGTCAGACCATGACAGGGGCTCAATAACTATATCCCCTATATTCTGACCACTCCATGATAAGGAACAGAAGGATATTCTGGCAGACTTTCAAGATTTTGTTGGCAATAAAATGGAGTTTCAGTAGTTCTTACAATGGCTGTTTCCTAATTTGGCTTATCTTGAAAGGCTTATAATTGTCTTGTTCTTGTCCTTTGGTTGTCACAATAAAAACTTCTTTTTTAAATAACTACTGCTTTTTCTAACAAATTCACTGTTATTGTTGTACAACTTTCCACTGCTTGTCTCTTGCTCTTATTTGAGAATCAAGGTAAAAATATTAACAATAACAGCTACAGCAACACCTTTCACAATACAGACCAACACTCAGACTTTTGAGCCAATGTGACCAACTATTCCTAAGAATTCTGAAACTAGAAATCTATACATCGGAGGAATAGTTAGTTATTAATCATGGTATAATTTTCTTGAAATACTAAGGTTAGTATTTATCTTTCCTTCCAATGTATCCATATGTATAAAATCATACCTGTGTTGATTTGATCAAAGCCAGCTTGAACACATTAAAAATCTTACTTTCAGAAATGCTATTCTTTATATAATCAATTATATAGTAAGGCTAGAATTCTATTGACAACTTTTAAGTGTTTTGTCATTGGTAGAAGAGAGCAGACATACTCTATGTTCACACTAAAAAGTCGATAAGAAAAGTTACTAGTTCATTTCTCAGTTTAGCAGGACTGAATTCGAAAGTGCAGAAGAACAATAAAAATGGAAGCCCAGCTAGATTTAGACAGCAATACCTTCCAGAATATGTACTTTTGGAACTGACTATTATATTACTCTTAAATTCCATCAATATTCAATATAAATTATGAAAATTCCTTGCCACCTCAGTAGAAAGCATATATGTTCAGCCTTTTACAAAAACAAGTCAAGGATGGATGCCACTAATTTATGAACAATTTAAAAAAAATAAACCTAGAAAAACATGAATTGTTTGCGGATTTATGAGCAAGTCATTTCAAAAAGGTCAGCAGCTATCTTGCAGTAATTAAATATTTCATTAATGTTTAAAATACACAATAATTTATATATTAAATCTCATCATACTACCCTGGTGAAGTAAGAATTTATCATATTGTTTTATGCCATAATCTATATGAATTAGAAAAACGGTAAATTCTTCCCTTATCATTTCTCTAGTGAGAAGGTTTTTTTTCCAAAGGACAATTGATTAATGCGGTAGATTACCAAGTTATTTATGATTTGTATTGGAAATTTGCTTAAGAAAATATCCAATAAAAACCCAGAAATTTTAATGAAAGAAATGTTCAAATAAAAAGGCATTTACCATTTCCTGGCTGTTAGCTTCACTCCAATGTGTGAAGGATCAAGATATAAAAATAGCAGTAAAAAAAAACCATTCATTTCAAATTATAACTTCCAGTCACCTTTTATTCAACTTTGAATAAATCAAAGTCTTAGCTCATCATTAGTTTAGGGCTAGGCTGCTTGCCTCATATGATAGATTTCAGCTTTATAAGATTGCAGTATTTTGCTATTTAACATCATTCATTGTAACATGCATATAACAGTTTGGATTTTCTGCTCTATGTACAATAGTCTTTTTGAATCTAAAAATGCTTCATTTTAGAGAAGCCATTTTTCTTATATGGATGATGCACAGGAATGATTCTTCCCAAGAAAATAATAAATTGAACTGCTTTTAATAGTTTTATCCTAGCACCACCTTGATTTGCTCTTGTCTTAATTGTATTCCAGTGACTGGCCTTCAAAAAAAATAGAATTACAGACAAATGTGACCTTTACACTTCACTCTATTTTTTTCACCCACTGACAATGAAATTTGAAAAATAATGACCATTAAAAATATAAAAAATAGAACAAGAGTTCTAAAAGATAAAAGTAAATTCAAGATAATGAGACTCAGATCTAAGCAGTAGTTTTGATGAAACCAAACTATGGATAGCCAACATAAATTATATTTACTTAAACAGTAATATGCCTTTTTTCCCCAAACAAGCAAAGTTCCTAAGTAATTGTAACTGAAATAAGAATAACAACACTAAGGCAATTCTTATTGCACCTAGCTATCATTGATTGTGTAGAAGGGTGATAGAACCTTTAGCCAAAATGCACAACCAAAACAACTAAAATGAATCAAGTTGATAAAGGCTGAATTGAGTAAAAATTAAAGCTCTAAAAATGATGGTAAGTCCCCTTTTTAACCAAGGTCAACCACATCAGATACAAATCTATATATTTTTCTAATAAATTTAGATCCAAATGGTGCAGTAGTTAAGGCATCAGGCTAGGAACCAGGGAATTATGAGTTCCAGTCCCACCTTAGATACAAAGCTAGCTATATAACTTTGGTGCAGTCACTCTCTCTCACCCCCTAGGAAGGAGGCAATGGCAAACCACTTCTGAAAACTTGCCAAGAAAATTGCAGGGTTGTCCCAGCAGTCTTCAGGGATCAACACTAACCTGAAGGAACTAAAAATAAATAAAATAAAATAAAAATAGGACCCAATTATTCCTGAATAATTTGAGAAATCCATGAACCTTTGAAAAGCAGATAGGAAACTATCAATCCCTTTGACATTGCTCTGGGCAATGAAATGAGCTATTGTGGCTTTTATTTAGTTTTAAAATTCCTATGCTGAAGAAGGAGAATATTGGTACTCTCAATATTATAGTTGGTTTATTACAAATTCCAACTGTAATCTGCAATATCCAACTGACTGTTTCAGGTTAACATTAAACAACCAAATAAATAAATATTGGAGAGAGCTGGTCAAGAGAAGGAAGGCTTATAATTTTTATGTATGTATGTATGTATGCATGTATTTGTTTATTGATTTATTCAATTTCTATAGCTGCCCATCTCAATAAATGACTCTAGGTGGCTTACAATTAAAAATGTATTGCAATTAAAAGACTAAAACATTTTAAAACAATAAAAAGCAATAAAAACATCCAAAATAAATAGCAACCAGGATACTTGTCCAGTAAATAATAAAGCCAAGAGACAGGGCCCTCAAAACATTCAGTACCTCAGGCTCAGGAGCAGAGCCAGTTTTCAGGGCCTTACAAAAGGTTAACAGGGTTGAGGCCATTCTAATTTCCAAAGGGAAGATGCCCATAGAGTAGCAGCCAGTGCAGCAAAAAGCCCATCTTCAGCTAACATTCTTTGGTGGTCCCAAGCCATGTAGGGCTTTATGGGTAACAACCAGCATCTTGAACTGCAACTGGAAACATATCAGAAACCAATGCAGCTTATGCAGAAGTGGTGTTACATGTGCCATATGTCTGCACAGCTGCACTCTGCACCATTTGAAGTTTCCAGATGTTCTTCAGGGCAGCCCCATGAAGAGCATGTTGCCGTAGTCTAAATGAGAGGTTACAAGGTCATGAGTTACTGAGAGCCTCCCAGTCCAAGAATGAGTGCAATTGGCACACCATTAGAAGATGTGCAAAGGCCTTTTCAAACAGAAGACATGAGCCTAGGAGGACCCCCAGATAGTCCACTGGGTTTATCTGGTATAGTGCAACCCCATCCAGAACTAAAGATAGAAGAATCTTGTCTCCAGACAAGTCACCAACAGCCTCCAGATTCTGAAACAGGACATCCACAGCATCACTCAAATGGCTTGGGGTAGAGATATAAAGCTGGGTGTCTTATATATATACATTGCTCCTAGAAGCAGAAGCCAAAAGCACCAGCCTGAAGATGACGAATGAGACTTCGTCGAAACATCACCAAGACACTTCAAATTCTACGTGGGAGAAAACCCGAAGAACCAAATATATATATAGATTATATCTAACCTCAAACTGAAAGATCATCTCACCTAGTGGTCTCCTGTAAATGTTTAATAGGGAGAAATAGCCAAACCCAAGGCATCTCACAATGTAGTTGCTATGGGCTGGATCTCTCTCCCCCTATCAATACCAACTGGAACCAGTTCTGGAGGATGGAGGAGAAGCAATTCAACACAGTACCTCCCATCAATTCCTGAAGCTGGCACAGAAGGATACAATGGTATTCAGTGCTGCTGAGAAGTCAAGAATGCATTGCCTCCATGCAGCTTCCGACATAGGTCATCCATGAGTATGATCAATGATGTCTCAGACCCAAACCCTGGTCGGAACCTTGACTGAAAGAGGTTTAGATAATCTGCCTCTTCCAGGGTTCTCTGAAGTTGCAGTTTATATTTGACTATAATTTAATTACAAATTTCACTGAAGATTCCAGAAATACTACTCTTCTAAATACAGGATCGATATATTATTGTTTGCATTCATCAGAACAGTGATGGCGAACCTTTTAGAGACTGACTGCCCCAAAACCACTCCCCACTCCTGTCACTGCTCCATCCTGCCCGCTGGACCACCCACCACCTCCACAGCCAGCCACAGATCACCAAAGCAGCCCAACAGCGCCATGGCGGCCACGCCTTCTGCCCATGCCCCACAGCATCATATGCGCGCGACAGGGTGCAAGGGCAGAATCTTATCCCCACTGCCCAGGTACCATGTCCTTGGCTGCGGTGCTTCATGTGGGCTACGCCGGGGGCGACTCTCCTCTGGAGGGGGCTGCTGGTCAGGAGGGGGCCATGGGAGAAGGTGGGCTGGGGCGATGGCATGTGTGCCCACAGAGAGGGCTCCAAGTGCCGCCTCTGGCACACGTGCCGTAGGTTTGCCACCACTGGCTTACAATATTTCACGAACAGAATAAGAAAGTTATAATCCTTTATTGATCTTCTCTACCTCCATCAAATTGCCAAACTTAAAAAATAACAGACAGCCAACTACTTGAGGCTGACATAGGAACAAATCAGCAAGAATAACTGAGTCAAAGGATTAGGGGTCAGAACTTGGCAGGATGTCCAGCCCTGAACTTGTTGACATTTTTGACAGCAAAATAAAGTTGACCTTACTGACTCCTCAAGAAGCAAACATATCAACATTCTTTACTAAGTCACTTCTTTAGACAACCTATTTAGCAATAACTGTCAGAGTTAGGACTTTTCAGAAGCTTTTACTATTATCAGTAATATTTTGTAGTAATGTTTATTCTGTTTGCCACACACACATACAGAGAGAGAGAGAGAGAGAGAGAGAGAGAGAGAGAGAGACAGAGAGACAGAGAGACAGAGAGACAGAGAGACAGAGAGAGAGGGAGCTACATAAGCTTATTAAATAAAATAAAAAATAAAATTACTCACAAGTGTTTGCTGGATGGATCACTTCATGGGGGCTTGTTCCTATGGATATTGTTTTGCAGTGATTTAAATTCTTCTTGTTATGTTATATCCAGAAAGTGAGAAAGAGGTAACTACTGATTGGTCCTTATACAAACAATGGTTCTCTCAATGTCACCTTCTAAATCTATTGTAATATTTAAATTATGATATTGATTTCTACTTTTCTTTCTCATTTCCTTCCAGGAAAACAGTTGGTGTCCTTGAACATTTTCTATTTTTGACAATGAGTGGGATGAGAATTTCTGCACTGATCAGACATATCTGATAATTAACTTTTGTTAAAGGCTTATGAAAGAAGGTTACTATAAAAAAAAAACCTCAGTTGATATAAAACACAGTAACTAGCCTGGTAACTGATGTACAGGTAATGGGACAGATTCATATCATTTTGGGGAAAAATTACCTGAAATAGCTATGATCAGCTTCCAACACATGATTTTTTTTCTAGCTGCATTTGCAAATTAAGCTCAATATGAAAGAACTGCATGTTACAGATTAGCATAACTATTATGATACACATAATGAGCAATAGAGAGACACACAAACACACACAGTTTGGGCCAACAAGCTTGCTTTTATGAATTGAAAGAAAAATAGAACATGTATAAAATATGGATTGTAACAGCAACATTGAAGCCAACTTAATGGACTGTACAATCTTTTGATTTTTTCTATTAAGGTATAAATAAAATTAGTGTTCAAGGAAGTCATTAGTTGCATAGAAATTGAATGCAAGAAAGTGAGTTCAAGAACCAGGATGTAATTGATGCAGACATAGATCAAGAATTGGAAGAGGAGGTAGAATTAAATTAATTAATCAATGGCAAGATAATGCACATGGAAGAAAGGATAAAAATAAAAGAGGCATAAAGATAAAAAATGACAGATTAAAAGAAGATCTGCTACCTCAACCCTTCATAATTATTTCACTAAACAATTGAAAACTTAGAAGGATTATTTTTAAACCTATCAATCGGTTCATTCATTTAGAGGTATAGTGCTTAGTGGTTACCTGTATAGTCCAACAATATAAATAAGTAAACTATTGTGGAAGACATACAAGATTTATAAATTGATATATAAATCTCAAAGTTAAGCATACATCCAACAGTAATACATTTAATCTATAAAAACTGCTAGACTAAAATTGGCCAAAATCAAGCTTCTGTGAAAGAATTTGGAGGTTTATTTTTAAGAAAGGGAATGCTAGTACTTTTCTTCCCCCACACTATTCATTCTACTTCTTATCCTTAAAAATTCCCATTTCACTTTCCCACATACCACAGAAGGCCAAAACATACAACTTCTGGGTATCTCAGCACATCAAATAGCAATTAGAGGTTACATATATGAGTTACATCATTATAACAGTTTCTCTAAAAGGCTTGTTAAGCCTTGTATCATTAAACATCTCCAGCTGAAATCCTCTTGGACCATCTCAGTTTCAAAGGTAGCAGAAAGAACTCCTAAAAGGAAATTATTAAATAAACCCAAGAGGAAATGTTCAATTATACAAAAACCATGGCAACATACAGAGATTTTGTAAAACAAACACTTCCTTCAGTATAATATTCAACATCTCTAAAAATAAATCTGCTGCTTTATTATATTTTAACATTGGTATTTAGGAACTATGGTACAGAATACATTAGAATAGTTAATTGCCTAAATAAAAATACCCTAGATTAGTCCAGACAGCGTAGTACAGGTTTCTCAATTTTGGCATAATTAAAATGTGTGATTTTCAACTCTTCCATTTGCGCTAGAACCCACAGACTTGTTTGCACATGTGCACGGGGCTAGCAATGGTGATGGATAGTGCCTATATGCAGACACAAATGGAGCCACTACCGCACGTGGATTGTACAGCTTATTTGTGCATGTGCACAGCACTAGCAGAGGCGGCGACTAGCACATGCACGCATGTGCAAACAGGTCGCTAGTGCCCTGTGGGCTGAACAACCTGTTTGTGCATGCATGCAGTGCTAGCAGAGGTGGCAGCTAGTGCATGCATGCACAAACTGAGCCATTAGCATTGTGTGGGTTATATGGCCTGTTTGCAAGTGGGGCTAGCAGCAGCTAGCACCTGCGTGCATGCACAAACAGGGCTGCTAGCGCTGTGCGGGTACGCACGGCCCCATTTGTGCATGGCCCTGTTCACACATGAGTGTGTATGCACGCGTGCATAAATTTCCCACCTGTTCCCTTTCCCTCCAGGTCACCAACATGAAAAGGTTGGTGACCTCTGGTCTAGAATACAACTTCACAATTCTTTGTTATTAGGAGCTGAAATCTAACACATCTGGACAATGTAAAAGCTGTCTACTTTTTTCTCTATACCTCCAGCATTTTTAGACAATATGTTTGTTAAAAAAATAATGAATGTATTATTTAATATGAAATCTATTTTGTCTAAGGCTGTACTTATACCACATGCATATTCATAGTAAGTATAGTTAATTCAATTAACCCAATTTTACAGGTTCAGCTTATTGTCATAACATACTGAACATAAACTAATCAAATAAGCTGAATTCATTCCACATGGTATGCTAAAATGAAGCTTTCATGCCAACTTGATAGTAAATCTAGTTGCAATATAAATTAATAATTTCAATTAATTGAGGCTAGACTACGGAAAAAATAGGAAGTTGAAAAATTTCAGAGCAGAAGAAAAATGAAAGGCAGATAGCTAAATCAGATTTGTATTTATGGGTGATACTGAAAAGAACTGGAACTGAATACTACTTCTATCCATTTACTGATCCTAGCTACAAAAGAAGGAATAAAATAAGAACAGGAAGACTACTGTATATACTTGCAAATAAGCCAAGAATCTTAGGTATCAAAATACACCCCCAAAATTGGGTTTAACTTATCTGCAGATGGGTTTATCTATGAGTATATACAACAGTACTTGTTAAAAGCATCTTTAAAGCTGCTCAGGGTTGCTTTATTAGTGACATAAGTAGCATATAGCACCCTAAGAATAAGAATAGCCAAAGAGATACTAAGACACTTTGCTACAGACTTTTATAAGGAGCATCGATTTTAATGGCATATGTACAGTACCATACTTCTTCCTAATTTATATCTTGCAATTCTGTATTGTCTATTAACTGATTTATGATGAAGCTAATAAAGCTATGGCATTTATACTAATAATCTTGTGATTATTGCTGCTCAATCCAGTGCAGGACATATAGAAATTTTGTGTATATCCTGATTTAAAAAAAAAATGGCAAGGCAAATTCTGGATTATTTCACTGTGTTTTGTTTGACTTTAGATCTAGGTTTATTTCAAAACCAAATTTAGGTTTTAAAACTGGTATTCTGCACTGAAGAGAGAAGGTTATACATTATCTAAAATCTTAGGAAAGATTTCCCATTTAATTACTAAATACCATATGAAGTTACGTAGTCACATAATCATTCCAAGAAGTTCTGCAAAGAAGTATCAAAAAAGAGTCCTTCAGTTTTGTTCTGAAAGTATGAAAATATGAAAAATTCTGGTACATTTTAAATTTCTTTTTTCCACTCTCCCCTTAGAGGATGGCAAAAGTAGTTAGATTTTACTAATTAAAAGACAGTTCCACAAAATGCTGTGGAATGAAGAGCTGTTGAGTCGACTGACTTTTTGTAATTTCTTTCCAGAAAAGGAGACGATTTGAGATCATACAGAAGAGTTCCACACAGCTGCTCCTCATGAGGAGATTGCAACTCAACTATTTCCAATAGATTTTGGCCTCTGGAAAATGAGGGAATAGCTGTCTTACTCACACTATGGTCAGCACCATAGGTTTGCATACTTATTGTTTTAATTACTTTTGGATATTGCTTGTTAACTGCCTTTCAGCTATTATGAACATTCGGATCAATTACAGCACCAGGTAAGTTTCCTTCAATCCTTAGTGAAATAAATTCTAAATACAAGTTTAAGGCCTTTTTTTCTGGAATAAATGGCAAACAATAATTTAAAAGTTTCATTTTAGAAAGTTACAAATGGACCAGGGGTCCTGATGAATTTGAAATACGTTTTTGGAATTAATTATAAAGAATCCTTTTCATGAGAATTTTTTTTATTTTGAATGTTTTTTTTAAAATAAGAATTTAAGAATTGGACCTAGACAGAACTAGAAAAACTAATAATTAGAGTTAAACTAGAAGAACACTCAAACTCAACTTACATATACAGAATGAAGAAAAATATTTTAATGTTGGATATTTTGAAGAATATTTTTGAACAATTGCCATAGAAGTTAATTTTAAGTATGTATGCCTCTATAGATAGAATGTGTTTCAAAGTATTTTGCTGATATCAAGATTGAAATTATCATGATTTATGGATTTATACATAAGACATGGAATATGGGAAGAAAAGATCATTTTGTATTTTAAGAGAAGGTAATAACTTACTAAAATTGTTTATATTTGTAAAAAAGGAAGAAAAAGTTTTTCTTATATTTATTTCCTTTTTGCTACTATACAGTATCCTTATTTTTTCCTTTCATTTTTATTTATCTTTCTACTTTTTTTCTTTTTGCTGGCATTTTTTTCTTTTTTTCTTTTATTTGTTTAGTTTATATTAATTTTTACTATTGTAAATACCTAGTAATCTTTAATAAAATTATTTTAAAAAAATAATTCTTAAGATTAAAATTATTTTTTTCTTTTGTTCAGACTGGAAGGTAAACTTACCCAATCACTTTTGAGATTTGCTGTTCCAAAGGTCTCAAATAGCTTTAAGATGGTTAATAGGCAATTTATGAATGTGATTCGAAAATTTATGAAAATGAGGCTTACAAATTTAGTGTCCTTTAAAAAAACTCCACCATGGTTGTAAGCAAGATGGCTAATCCTTAATCTCCCAGAACTCAACCCTATGGATAACCACTATTCTGTAGTCTTCTTGCAAAGATCAGTCATCCAATCTCCATCCTCTCCTTATTTGGAGAGGTTCCAAGAAGTCAGTCACTTACCAGTTCCTTAGTCTTTGCTGTAGTCATCAACTGTGCTTTTGTGAATATATCTTCAGTTCAGGATCCCTCCCCCAAATGCCCAGAATAGCTTTATTTCCAATTAAGTTATTTTTTCCAGCTGTCTCAGTGAAAAGTTTACAAATGCATGAGGAAAGAATTGGCATCTATTGGTGACCTCTCAAAAAGAAGCAAGAAAAAAATGGACAATAACCATAAACCACTGAATGCTAATTTATTTTAGTGGTTAAAATGAGAATCTTAGATTTTTTAGAAAGTAGCTATTCAGCTGCTTAACAATGTAACAGGCACTTTTCTTAAAAGGTTGGCACAAGTGTGAAAACACAGCAAATGGTATGCCAAGGAGCAATCTCTGAGCTACTGCATGATGCCAAGTGCAATTAGTGAAGTAAGCTGCTGAACATATAATTACTAGGGGAGGGGGATTTCTGTTCAGGATGGATTTACAAATTAGTCAGATGGTTACACTTATGAGGAGAATGTGGAAAAAACATGAATGGGATATCAACATATGCATTTGCAAAATTACAAATCAGAACTTAAAAAAAAATCTTCTGTTAATATTTTCCCATTGATTCCAGATAGCTTCATGTGATATTTGCTTCTAAAGAATTCTCAGTTATGTAAAAAAAATAGCTTTTAAGAAGTAGAAGGAGGGAAAAGTTGGTCATTTAATATTTAATCATAGGTATTTGTTGTTTTGTCTTTGTTTTACCCAAACAGGAATTTCTTTTCTTAACTTATTATTGTTTGTTAAACAGCAACAGATGGTCCGGCTTGAGCACATATTGTTTTTTATCATTATTTTGAACAAAATTAACTACAACACTAATATCTAAAAAAAAACAGTTTGTCAACTCTGACTTGCAACAGAAATCGAAAATAATAATAAAAAAGTTTCTTCCAACATATTAAGAACAAGAAAAAAAGTCAAGGAAACTGTAGGTCCACTAAAGAGGCAACAGGGAGAAAGCAGAGTTGCTTAACACATACTTTGTATCATTCTTCACACAAAAAGAAACTACAGCCTACCGGTAACATACCAAAAAAACCACTATAAAAGATAAACTAGAAACAAAAATTAAAATAAGCAACAAAATGGTAAGAGAACACCTATCCAACCTTGATTAATATAAATCACCGGGACACAACAGATTACATCCCAGAGTTCTGAAGGAGCTGGCAGATGTTATCTCACAAACATTGCACCACAACTTTCATAAATCCTGGAGCACCGGGGAAGTACCTGAAGATTGGAAAAGGGCTGATGTGGTTCCCATCTTCAAGAGAAGGGGGGAAAACGGACCAAGGAAACTATAGACCAATTAGTTCTGGGAAGATCTTAGAAAAGATAACCAAAAAACAGATCTGCAAACAACTAGAAGCGAACAAAGTTATAACTAGCAACCAGCACAGGTTTGTTAAAAACAGATCATGCCAAACCAATCTTATTTCATTCTTTGATAAAGTGACTAAAGTAGTAGACCAGACAAATGCTGTGGACATAGTATACTTAGATTTCAGTAAGGCATTTGATAAAGTAGACCACAATCTACTTCTTGGTAAGCTAGAAAAAGGTGGAATAGACAACATCACCACCAGATGGATTTGTAGCTGGCTGGCAAACCATACTCAACGAGTAGTCCTCAATGGCACTACATCCACATAGAGAGAAGTAAGCAATGAGGCACCACAAATTTCCGTCTTAGGCCCAGTACTCTTCAACATCTTCATCAACGACTTAGATGAGGGAATTGAAGGGGAACTCATCAAATTTGCAGATGACGCCAAACTGGCAGGAGTAGCCAACACCCCAGAAGACAAACTCAGGATCCAAAAAGATCTTCTGCCTCATGAATCCCAGTGACCGGTTAGGGCACATAGGGTTGGTCTCCTACGGGTCCCATCTGTTAGACAATGTCATCTGGTGGGGCCTAGGACTAGGGCCTTCTCCGTTGCTGCCCCAGCCCTCTGGAACCAGCTTCCCTCAGAGGTTTGTACTGCTTCCTCCCTCCTAGCTTTCTGGAAACTGTTGAAGACACATTTATGCAGACAGGTTTGGGGCGTGTGAGCTGCACTCTGCCCCTGGACTTTTGACTGTGATTGTGTGTTGTATGAGTGTAATAAATTATCTAGTTTTTATATAGCATTGTAATTAGACATTTTAATTGATTCTATGTTTATGTTTTTACTTATATTGTTATTGTGAGCTGCCCTGGGTCTTAGGAGAAGGGCGGCATATAAGTTTACACAAACAAATATATAAATAAATCTTGACAAGCTTGAACAATGGGCCCTATCCAACAAAATGAGTTTTAATGTGGAGAAAAGCAAAGTTTTACATTTAGGTAGGAAAAATTAAAGGTACAAGTACAGACTGGATGAGACCTGGCTTAAAAATAGTAACTGTGAGAGAGACCTTGGAGTCCTAGTGGATGATCACTTGACTATGAGCCAGCAGTGTGCAGCAGCAGCTAAAAAAACTAATATAATCCTGGGTTGTATAAACAGAGGTATAAAATCAAGATCACGCGAAGTATTAACAACAAAGCAACAGAGCAACAAAGATGATTAGGGAACTGGAGGCTAAAACATATAAGGAACGGTTGCTGGAATCTGGTATGTCTAGTTTAACAAAGAGAAAGACGAGGGGGGACATGATAGCAGTGTTCCAATATCTCAGGGGCTGCCACAAAGAAGAAGGAGTCAAGCTATTCTCCAAAGCGCCTGAAGGCAGGACAAGAAGCAACGGATTGAAACTAATCAAGAAGAGAAGCAACCTAGAACTAAGGAGAAACTTCCTGACAGTTAGAACAATTAACCAGTGGAACAACCTGCCTCCAGAAGTGATGAATGCTTAAACACTGGAAGTTTTTAAGAAGAGACTGGACAGCCATTTGTCCAAAGTGGTATAGGGTTTCCTGCCTGAGCAGTGGTTGGACTAGATGACCTCCAAGGTCCCTTCCAACTTTAGTAGTAGTAGTAGTAGTAGTAGTAGTAGTAGTAGTAGTAGTAGTAGTAGTAGTAGTAGTATTGCTTTATAAAAGACCACCTCTGGAATACCGCAGCCAATTTTGGTCACTATATCACAAAAAAGATGTTGAGAGTTTGGACAAAATTCAGAAAAGAGCAACTAAGATTATCAAAGGATTGAAGACTAAAACATATGAAGAACGGCTGCAGGACTTGGGTTTGGCTAGTCTAAAGAAAAAAAAATAGGGGAGACATGATAGCAATATTCCAGTATTTGAGGGGCTGCCACCAAGAAGAGTGGGTCACATTATTCACCAAAACTCCAGAGGGCAAAACAAGAAACAATGGTTGGAAACTGATCAAAGAGAAAAGCAATCTGGAATTAAGGAGAAACTTCCTGACAGTGAGGATAATTAACCAGTGGAACAGCTTCCCTCCAGAAATCATGGGTGCTCCATCACTGGAGGTTTTTAAGAAGAGGTTAGACAGTCACTTGCTTGAGCAGGGGGCTGGACTAGAAGACGTCCAAGGTCCCTTCCAGCTCTATTATATTCAAATACCACTCCTGGTATTTATCTAATGGCTTTTGAATTTCTTCTACAAGGCCATCTCTATAGAGAATACTCAGTTGGTATGAAGTCCTATGATTTCTTTATTTGGGTATAATATCAGTGAAATCAAAGGAGCTTAGTACATAATAGACACACATAGATTGTAGTGATAGCTTCTACCAAGGTTTTAGGCATTAATGGAAAGTGTCCAGTGTTATTTGCCTTAAAAGAGAAATAATTTAGTTCTGTCAGAGTATATTCAAAATATCATTATGCAAATATTTAGGGAATAGAAACTGCTTATAATATTATCCTTAGAAAATCTGAGACCTGAGCTTTTGGAACAGAGCTAGATATTTCCATGTCCAACTTCAGGATTAGGAAACTGATCATAATTAGGTTTGAAAAAGATGACTATTAAATTTCATGAACAATTAAATATGTGATCAGCTTATTATATATGTAAATGTGCATGAATCTAAAAGGTTGTAAAAATTTGATGTGTTTTTAATATTTTGATTGCAGCCTTACTGAATGCTTCTGTGCATGCCATTTATTAATTTAAAAAAAATACAAATTAATTTTGGATATAGGACTATGCAACCAATATCTAGTTATACTGTAGATATTACAAGCAATAATTGACCCATAAAGTAGCTCTTAAAAATAAAAGCCTTAAAATGGAATTTGGGTGGTTATTGCTAATTATTACTTAATCTGTTTTGCTCTTTAATACATATCTTTGAAATAGCCAAGTTGTTCCAATTTGCCCAGATAAACCTTTGCTCTTTTTGTCCCTCCCTCAAACACTTATGATTGGTTTTGTAGATAACTGGGATATCAATGAAATCATATATTCGAATTCTATGGAACCTGTGTATTTGCTGCTGTTCCCATCAAAGCTTTTCTCAACCAGTGGTCACAAGAATATTTATATAATGCTTCCTTTACCTGATTAAAAGTAATCACAAATAATTTATCAAGCTTTCTTTGTTGTTTCTGTTTTGTAAGGACAATACTGATGAAATGCTTCATAAGTATTTTGAAATGGACACATGGAAGATATTAGGAGAAATGGAGCTATTTCTGTTTTCTGGAGACAAACGTGTTGAGCTTCTTTGATATGTCTTTGCAATCATTATCTCATCAGATATTTACACAAAAAATAATCCACTCTTTTTACAATAAAGGAAGTGTAAACTTTGGCAA
The DNA here is from genome assembly GCA_034064705.1 of Bothrops alternatus. Taxonomy (NCBI): domain Eukaryota; kingdom Metazoa; phylum Chordata; class Lepidosauria; order Squamata; family Viperidae; genus Bothrops; species Bothrops alternatus. The sequence goes on from JARGCV010000009.1 coordinate 30,013,576, forward strand.
ATTATAGGTACATATAATAAATCAGTGTAATATCCAGCTTCTCCATCATGTCAATCTAAAGTTGTCATTTCCAGCTGAAATCAGTAGAAATTTACTAGAAATTTCTTTACAGCTATGTGTCACATGGCCTACCTGTATTTTTTATACTTTCATGAAAATCTTAATTCTTAGGCACACATTTCCCAAACAGATGCATTTTACTATACACTTTTTTGGGGGGGAGGGTGAATTGGACAACTGTATCATAAAATCCAGAGATTTATCTTTTCAAAGATTAATCATTTTGGTTTGCATACCATAAATGCAGAATTAGGTATACATAAACTGTACAAAATGCAAATAGAAAACTATCTCTATTTAAATTCCATTATGCTTCAGATAAAAACTATGCTTGCAAAGAACATTTTATATTTACATACATAGAGACAGAGAGACTGAAAAATCCAGAATTCTTTTTTAAAAAGTAATAATTGATTATTTTGTGAAACTCTAGTCATTCATCTACCTGATATTATCCAATGGACAAAACTGAAGCTACACTAAGAAATGTAAGCAAACACACTTTCTGAAATATGAAATAGCCAAAGCAATATTCAATGGCTTGTCTCATAAAAATAAGCTGCTGGAACCATATTTGCAGAATAAAACATTTTTTTCTCATTGAAGCAAAACTGCATTTGACTAGAAATGCATCACATCCTGTCCCTCATGTACTAGAAGAGAATTCAAATAGCAGGGGTGTCAAACTGCCAGCCTGTGTTATAGATAGCAACTAACACCTGCAGTAGAAATACAGGCAGTCCCTGGTTTCTATATGTCAGATGTAAGGATGAACCGTAGGTACAAATCAACTGCCTATTGTTAAAAATGGTGGATAGTGTTCTCCTTCCTTGAGTCAATGAACTATTGAAGACACACAATGTTTTCAGGAACTGCTGAAGTCACTGATTTTTTTTAATATATAGCCTGCTTTCAGTAGTTTTCTGTGATTCCTAAAAGTATTGCATTGCTTCAGCAGTTTGTGGGCTCTAGGAAGAACAGCAGTGTCTGGTATTTTCAATAATAGGCAGACATAAGTTCCAACTTATGTAGAAATTCAAGTTAAAGACACAATTGGAATGGAACTCACTCTTAACCCAGGGAGTGCCAGTACAATATAACGAAATTAGTAATAGGAAAGGCTTTGTACCAGTAGTACCAAAATACTTGCTAAGACCAAGAGGCTTAAAGTTCAAAATGTAAACTCTCTCACTTTAAAAAGACAATCCCAATGTGGGTACCTGGCAACCTCTGTTCCCCTACTCCCAAAACAAAAATACAACCCATATGAGTAACTGTTGTATATAAAAAGAAACTTGTCAGCCACTTGTAGTTATCATAATTCCTACTTCAAACCTCAGAAGCCATCAGCCAGCCATTATTTTTCAAATACTTAGAAAAGGAAGAAGTAGTGATGAAACCAAGCAAAGTGTCTTCAAATATTACTTTGACAATCAGATAGATAGATAGATAGATAGATAGATAGATAGATAGATAGATAGATAGATAGATAGATAGATATAGATGATATAGGCAGACAGACAGACAGACGGTAGATAGATAAAACAAATGATCAAGATTGTCTTGTCTTTAAAAAAAACATTTGATGTGGATTGTTTTATTTCTGGCGAAAGATAAAGTGTGAAGTGATCTCCTATTTAAAGGCTATAAGGGCCAATGAAACAAAATGAAAAAAGTACAACTGTAGGTTTAAGTCTCATCCTGAGCCTTGAACCTATGTTTTTAGGCCTTCACTTACTTCAGCTATAAAGTTAGATTTATATGCCATTTAATTTTCAAGGTGAGTAGTTGCAAAAGAAGATTGACTTTTACTGACATGTTCATTGACAGGCGGACTTGTTAGGGCCCTTACCAATGAACTGTGGCATTGAAAAGTAATACTCATATAATCTGAGTCTTAACAAAAATAATGTATTTTTTTCCGACAAAAAGAAAGATCTGGAAATACTTTTTCATCCCACATATATTTTAATTTGTAAATTTAAATGTTAGTAATTGTTTTTGTTCCAGTTAATATCATATTTAAACATGGGAAGATAACATGAAAGAAGATATATGTTGGGATTACCAGATTTAGGCTGCAAAAATCTCTATTTGTCCAGTTCTGGAACCCTGTTCTATGCATTATCTAGATCAGCAGTTCTCAACCTGTGGGTCGCGACCCCATTTGGGATCGAACGACCATTTCACGGGGGTCGCCAAGCACCGCAGTCCGCCATTTTTTTTGGGTCGGCCATTTTTTTTTGGTCAGCCATTTTTTTCCCTATCGCGATGCGGGCCATCACGCCACGCATGTGCAATGCGGGCCATCGCGCCGCGCATGCGCAATGCACCCTGTCACGCCGCGTATGCATGATGCGCCCCATCACACCGCGCATGCGCAATGCACCCCGTCGCGGCACGTATGCGTGATGCGCCACGGCACGCAAGCGCGGCGCGGGCCGGGGTCGAGCCCCGGAAAAGGTTGAGAACCGCTGATCTAGATCTTAACTCCTTACAGAAGTTTATATTAATTATCCAATTGACATAGGTCAGTCTTAGAAAAAAATGATAAAACTTCTTAAGGTGTGCCTGGATAACAAGAGTGCAAGGTAATCTAGAGAAATGGTCTGCTCTCATTTTATATAAGTATACAAAGATGAGAATATCCAGTATGATCAGGTTGTTTAATTGGTATAAATAAAACAGAATTCTGAATCTAACTGCTCCTAGCTCAGTAAATATCAGTAGCTTGTTTTAGTATCACACATATTTAAATTAAAGCTGCAGTTAAAATTTACAATAGAAGCATACCATCAAAGCTACAAGAATAATAAGATATAGTTGATATACTAGCATAAAATTTCAGACTCAAGAGAGCAACCCAGAGTTGCCTGGAACAAACCTGACATTTTGTTTGATGGATGGCCTAAATAGCTCATCTCTACTGTCTCGCAAGGCATCTTGTTTAAGTCTGCAACTTACGTCATTATCTGAGTTTCTATGCCTGGCTCCACTAGGGACCCATCCACAAAGAGTGGTGCTGATGTGAAGCCATATTTATTCCAGGTCTTTCCTTCATCGAAACTCACCCTGAGATTGAAAGAGATGAGATAAAGACACATGAAAATGTTTCACTGGAGCCATTTCCAAGGTAATTAAACAATGTTTTTGACTGATGAGAGAGAGAGAGAGAATAGTTGGATTTATAAACAGGCATCAATCTTCACAATCTTCCATATTATTAATACTCTGGTTCAACATACTTTGAAGGGGTAATACACCACAATTAAAGTAAGTAAGTGACAGCAATGTTTGATTAAAATGATTGCTCTGATTAGAGGAAAACGGAAGATCATATAAAATAACATGCACAGTGAATTATTGTGTGTTTCTTTTGTGCTTGAGGTCTGGTGCTATTTATAAAATTCAACTACACTTCTTTTTAGAATGACCATGAAAAATTCTTATGGAAAGCAAACATTGTATTAAACACAAACAAGAACTTTAATTAGTGCAAACACAATTGTCCCATAAAATAAGCATTTTCAGATTTGTAACCCTAAATAAAATATGTATCAAAGTGAGTGATTAGTGCTAAAGTGCCTGAGGATTTCTACATGTTTGTAACATATTTAAATGGCATATGTGGACAATTCTTAATTCTTAATTGTAAACCATCCAGAGTCATTGATTGAGATGGGTGACCAAAGAAAATGCATGCATGTATGTATTCTGCACAAATGAATGAATGAATGTTGGTATTCTTATGCGAGATCTATTCAAATAATGTGAAAATATGAGATTTGGAGCAGGAATAATGCCCACAACCCTTTTTTTTACATTCTTGGATATGATCTTAAATATGGAATCTATGAGATGGAGAAATCTCATACATTTAATTATATTGTGATATTACTTATACATCATTACCACTTCATTGTGAAAATTTATACAATGGTGACCAGCAAAAAAAAATAAAAAATGGAGCCAATACATAGTTCATTTAAGAAGCTAGAAAAATATTTCCATTGAATAAAAGATGCTTTTGAGATCTTTCTTTATGAAATCTGATCTGCACCTCATGAACTAATCTACAAATGGAAAGCTAATCTTTTACACTTCAAAAATTCCCTGATGCAACTCTTTGTTTCAAATGCATTTCAAAATAGATAACTTGAGGAAAATAGGCATAGTAAATATGATTTACTATGATTTAAAAGTTCTGTATAATAGATTTTCTCTTAAAATGATCCTTTAATACTGTATTTAAATAAACAGCAGTGACTGAGTAGTGCAAAAAAAAAAAAAAAACAACCCCAACATGGAACTTCTTTTGGAAGTACCTACTGCAATTATTCAAATTAAAGCAGCCTTGACAGATGTTTATCTTGAACTGCCCAACAAAGGGGATCCATCACCTTTATAGTTAATTAACCTCACTGTTGCATTGCTTTATAAAGAAAGTGTTTTTTGTCTAACATTCAATCTGCCTTCCTGTAAATTAAATCCATTATTCCATGTTATGATCTCTAGAACAATGGAAAACAATTGTTGAGTTTCTTTGATATGTCTTTTTATTTTATTTTTAATTTTACAGACAAAATTTCATCTGTAGCTAACTGTTCACTAGGTTAAATAAAATGTTCACTTGTTAACCACACCATCCCCCCATTCATCAAGAAGATATTACAAAAGTAAATCATTAGGTAGCAATAATCCAATCCAATCCTATTTGACCTTGGAAAGTTAACCAAATAATCCATTTGAAATTTAAAAAGCCTAATGAGGAAGACATATGATAATCAACAAAACTTAATGAGCTTTCCACATTCCCACCTCCCAGCCACGTACAGCTTCACAATGATGAAAAAAATACTCTGCTTTTTCAAAGTCTTACAAGTAAGAAGGAAATTTTGACTTTTATCAGTTTTGCTGATAACTATGTTCTATCATCTTTCCTCAATTATCTGAGGGTTTTCAGAAAAAATGAGATGGATATACAGAGACAAAGAGATTCTCTGTCTGCCTATCTATCTATCTATCTATCTATCTATCTATCTATCTATCTATCTATCTATCTATCTATCTATCTATCTATCTGTCTATCTATCCATCTATCTCATACAGCCACCAATTTCAACAGAAGTGATTTTGGGTGGTGTACAAAAACAAGGAAATTTATATGTATTTATAAACTAACAAAAAAATTAAGTTTTGGTTTGAACAATATTATGTGTCAATAATATCTACTTGTTTTGAGATCATTGTGTCATGAATCTTTTTCTCTCTTTGTACTCTTTTTTCTGTAGTTTTATGTTCTTTTTAAAAAATTTAATAAATTATATATAAACAAGGAAGTGGGTATCTCCTTTGAAGCTTAATTGAAATCTGATGAGAAACAAGGTCTGTTTTTTTAAGATACTGAATTACAGTCTTCAACAGAGGCAAGAGGACTGACAATACAATCTAGTGTAATATTGGCTGATTATTAACATTGATGTGTTGTTTGTCTGAAAACAGGGTTTTGAAAAAACACAAAATGGTATGTCAGTTAAAAAAAACAAGATATGAATAGAATGCTTATAGGGAATGAAACAGTAGATCCAAATAAAGTTATAAAACAAAAGTGATATAATCTCATTTTTCCTATAAGAAATAATTTTAAATAATATTTCTCAACTTTTTGCATACATGCTGCCTTATCAAGATTATGTTAATTGACACATATAATGTTGAGAATATCAATTCTTGAAAGCTAGCCAATTGACCCCACAATCTTGTCCATTAAAAAAATTCAGGAGCTGCAACATCTACAAGAAGCAAAGCAGAGCATTAAATAAATTTATTAAGCAGCAATGCTAATTGTACAGATGGAAATTCCATTTATCACCATAGCAAAGATAATCCTACTTTACACATTTGTTCATTGCATAATCAATGGAGACTCCAGTCCTGGGCTTAAATATTAGCTTCAAAAACTCAATAAGACTTTTTTCTGTTTTGAATTGTTTTTCTTTGTAATTGACTTTTTAAAAAATGTGCTGTGATTATATGTAGTGCTGTGATTCTGATGAACATTTGAAAATGGATTGCTTGCCATCTTGCTTTCTGGAATTTTTATAAATTTTTGCAGGTGTCTCTATCAGACCTTTGGGATAGATCAGGTTAAGAAAACAAATATAGTAATATTAATACCACCTTGTTATAAGATTGTAGTGACAAAATCTTTCCAGTCTGAATGTAATTCCCCTTTTCCTGTCTTTATCTATAAGAGGTCAAGATAATTAGACAGCATGAAGTCTACAATTTTTTCTCAAATTGCATTTCTGCTTTGGATTCAGATTTCATTTATCTGAAACCTGCGGGTCTTCCTCCTGTTCCTCAAAGTTACTCCCATAGCCTCTTTCACTCTTCTACTTTATTTGAAAAATATTCAACAAAAGAAAAAAGAACCCATGCAAAAGAAACAAGGATTCCACTGCAAAACACACTGCAAATTATATTTGTAACTATTACTATCAGCAGAAAACAACTATCTAGTTATTACATTTGGACAGGCCAGTATGAGGTTCGGCAAAGAGCATGGTAAAAGTAAAAAGAAATTCACCACAGATGTCGAATAGGCATTGATGTGTGTTTCATGGCCACAAGTGCTCCACCCCAATCAAGAAACCATACATTGTATTCTTCCTCGAAGATCTGCAAATGAGAAAGGCACAGCATGAATTCTGCATTCCTGCAAAGAAACGTGAAATACATACATTACAGAAAAACCTGTTTATTGAGCTTGATCAAAGAATTACCTGTCTCCAGGAATTTCCACCATCTGAAGAAACAAACATGCCAACCTCAGTATATGACAATTCTGCACCCACATTGCCTGAAATATAAGGATATTATTATTATTATTATTATTATTATTATTATTATTATTATTATTATTATTATTATTATTATTATTATTATTATTATTATTTCTATGCCGCCCTATTCCTGGAACTCAGGGCGGCTCACAGCATAAATAGAAATCTAACATAAAATACATATATAAAAAGAACCCCTGAGTTAAAAAAACAATTGTCCAACAAACATGCACACAAACATACACTGGTTAGGGGCAAGATGTTAACTGCCCCAGGCCTGTCGGCAAAGATGTGTTTTGAGCAGTTTACGAAAGGCGGAGAGGGTGGGGGCAATACGGATCTCTGGGGGGAGTTTATTCCAGAGGGCCGGGGCCACAACAGAGAAAGCTCTTCCCCTAGGCCCCGCCAGGCGACACTGTCAGGAATGAGTGCATAAATACATTAATATGTAGAGCTACCTAATTGAAGTACTAGGTCCATTAGATCTATATTTGCAGTGAGTAATTCCAGAGCTTATTTGCAACAGAGCTAAACAACTCTTAAAAGGGCTTGATTAATTTTTGGAACAAAGCACTCCTTCAAAACTTTGACTTAGCTGCTTTGCTAAGCAGATCAACTGTGCCCCTTCATTTGGACCTCATTCATTTACATACTACTTATCTACCCAAAGTTAAAGGATGGAATATCTCCAGATCTAGATTGCACCCACAGAACTTCAGTCTAGATAAAATTGAATCAGAGACAATTTAGCCCTATCTAAACTTACATTGGTTCCTATCTGAACTAGACACTGCAACAGAATCTCAACAGCCTCTCCTGGCTGACCTAGAGTTGAAACATATAGCTGGATATCATTAGTGTATTCATTATATTGAACTCCAAACTGATAAATGACCTCACCCATAAATTTAATGTAGATGTTACATAGGAGGAGAAAAAAAAGGTCAAGTTTTGTGGTAACCCGTAAATGAAGAGCCTAGGGAGCAATCTCTCCCTTCAACCAATACCAAAGTTGGCCTTAGAGGAAGGAATATAGCCACCATAAAAAAGTGATCTCTATTCTCAACCTTCCAGAGTGAGCCCTGAATGAAGCATGGTCAACGTTATCAAAAGATAACTGAGAAATCAAAGATAACAAGGATGAGAAATGAACTCTATCCCACTGGTCATCTAAAAACATGGCCAAAGCTATGTTTGTCCTGGACTGAAGCTAGTTTAGATAATCTGCTTCCACATTCTCTAAAAATAAGAAACAAACAGAACTAATGAAACCACCTGCAATTTAATTGAAATAAAGTTTCCTAAATTACATATCTGATAATGAAATCAACTTTGAAAGTTGTTATTTCACCATAAGAAAGGATAGTTAAACAAAAACTAGTTTTTTCTGTTTTGTTTTATCTTAAAAATGAAAGGAAGATAAAGTCAATTCCCAACTTTTATCACTTCAGAGCAGGCAAAATAAATACACACTAATGAAAATGTTAATTGAGCTTCTGACATTTAATGTTGGAAAATGAAGAATGGAAGCCCAGATGCAGCTTGACACATTCCTACTAGTGAATAGAAGGTGCAGCCTGCCAACTTGCAAAGACAAATAAATTGCTAAAGAATAAAACCTGAAATTTAGGTATTATTATTGATACAAAAAGTCATCAGAAAAGTTCTTAATAGCAATTATTAAAATGCACCATTTAATTATGTCATTTTTAAATGAACAGACTTCAAGAATTATTACTTGCATAAAATTTAAACAGAGATTATTATAGAGACTATTAGAGGTTTCTGAATATACTAGGAAGTGAAAAAAAAATCCTGTGCTGCATATAAACATTTCATATGTCCAAACTTCACATGCCCAAACTTCAAACTCTGCCATTGCTGCAGATAATTACAACAGAAATCCAGGAAGATTTCTCTCTTTCTTTTATTTTCCCAAGTACGAGTGATTCTATGGATACCTTAGAGAGCATGTCTTTGAGATGCTTTTTATGTTTGGGATGGTATATTCACATCCCCAACCTCAACACAAAAAAATGGTTCCCTTCTAAGTTTCTTAAAAACACTATTTTAAATCTGCTATTTTTAAAAATAGGTTATTATAGTTAAGTAAGCAGTTTGTTCATTGTGAGTCTGAATCTTTGGTATACTTCCATCAAACATGTTCTTATTTAGAGAGAAAATTATAGCTTTACTAATATTTTAATTGATTCCTAGTAAACAAGAGCTCTGTTAGCCATATTCATTCTGGATTTCATTGCTTATTTAGTGATTGCTTAATAAAAAAAATCACTAACCCTTTCCCTATGGAATTATTGAATAAAGAAGACACTCATACTTTATAAATAATGCAAACAGAAGCTTATTTATGGTGCATACTATGTAGTTTATTTCAATAACTGCTTAAAGCTATCTGAACTTTCTGTTCAGTTGAGTCTACTGATAATTCTGATGGTGTTTTCAGGTATATGATCCCTTTTTCATCTCTGTAATAAATACCACATTGCACATAGCATGCACAAAACCAAAATTTTATGCTGAAAACCAACAGTCTTATTTCTATATGTGTAGATAAGTTCTTCCTAACTTCTGCCTACCATATTCATAAGCAAATGACAGTTTTCTTGATTGGAAAGGAAAACAAAACAAATGGATGAGTGTAAGGAAAAGTTCTTTTTCAAGATTTTATCCAGTTATGATTGTAGATCAAATTACAAAGCTTGTTTTCCTGTATGTTTTCATAACTAAGAGATTTACATTTCAATATCCTCTCAATTTAAAATCTAATTTCTCACTATATGTCAAATGTAACAAGTTTCTATATAGAACTTTGTAGCTTGTAGCTACCTTTGTCTTTTTTATATGAGTTACTGATATAAAGCAGACATAGATTACAAATAGTCCTAATTATATAATGCGGGTCTTCTCTAGAAAATATCATGTTAGAAAGCCAATCTGGTAATACTAGTTGTTCTGAGAAATCTATCAGTTTATTAGTCCATTGCTGATTCTTAGACTGAGCTATGTGCATTATACTACTACCTTGTCACTCGCCAATCTAGTCAAAGAAACACTTTAAGTCTGAGCATGTAACAGCCATATTCAGATTTGTTATGGTCATGAATGTAATAGGATAATAGCTGAGGTTCCTATAAAAAGCAATATGCCAGCTGTTTGACATTTCTGGGAAATTACAGAACACATGTCAAGGTATAAACACAAGTTATCTATAATAACAACAATTCAACGTTTTTTTTGTAACCTTGGACAGCTGTCACTGAACTGAATATGCTGGGTACCCTGCATCAAACTGGTTGATGATGGCCACCCTGATGAGACAGCCTACTGTGAGCAGGCAAGCGCAGATATACAGATACTGTGATGGCTATCAGACTAATTATCAAGGCTTGGGCACTGCTGGCATTTAACATTATCACAGGCTGTTATTAGAATCATGCAATCAGTTAAAGATATGTTTTATGGAAAAACACAGAACACAAATACATGGCAATAGTGTTCCCAAGTTATTTTTGGTAAGAAAAAGCTGTTCATCAGTTATGAATAATAATTCTTAGGTTCCAGTCACATATATTGTACATCTATTGCTAAGTCCATCTTCATTTGGTTTTATTGAAGGGAATGTCCCAATGTATATACAGTGGTTGCCAATCATTCCATTTCCAAACCATAACAACCCCAGTACAAAGCTAGTAGAATATATAGTAACATGATGGTGCTTTCAAGAAACTCTGCCACTGAATAACAGTCTGAGGGAGAAATTTTCTTTCCATATTCTCAAATGAATCATGATAGGCCTCAAACAAATCATGATAGTCTAGATCATAATCCAATATATGTGATGTATCATTTCAATATATCAATTGAAATGCTATTTCAACATTTGCACAAACACCTGGTTTCAGTGCTTTAGGATTATCCCTGATAGTATCCATTGCTTTCCAGGATTTATCTCCATGTTTTAATATGGAATTGCTGTTTTAGTATGAAGACAATGCAGGCCAATAGGCCAAAGTAACAATAAAATAGTATGTAGGAATGGATATAAGGGTCACTCTGATGCATAGCAGCATGGATTGATGCTATTTCACACATAATTGCTCCTGACATCAGGATCAGCCCAGTGATGGTATATAGTAGCCTCAAAGAGAACAATAACTAATAGACATAGCCAGACAGATGGATAGAGAAAGATTGGAGCCAACTAAAGATTTAAACCATTCTGATCATAACATAACCAGCTGGATGTTTCCATGATCACCAGTGCAATTATAAAGCGACTACAGTGTTTTATTTCTTCCAAATCCATTATTTTATTTTCTGTCTTCATGGAGGAAGAGTTAGAATAACTCCAACCCACAAAAAATATTTAGTGAAAATCCTGGAACTCAGCAGATATTGAGTTTTGGTTGTAACCAAGTGACAGATCTCCATGACTCTTTCCAACTTCAGCTATAATTTAGAACCACAACTCCATGAATATATATTTTTAATTTCTTTACTCTTACTTGTAAGGCACCTCTATTTATACAGTATCTTACTAACCAGTCATAGTGACAGTGAATTTAACAGAGATCATATTAGGATAGACATAGTGCTTTGCACCTGCCCACATCATAATATCTTTACATTATATTCTTATATATTAATTACATACTATAAGGGGAAATATTTCAATCTTTATCTAAATTATGTATCTCTCTGTCTCTCTGTCTCTGTCTGTCTCTCTTTCTCTCTCTCTCTTTATATGTATATATATATGTGTGTGTGTGTATTTGTGTGTGTTTAAAAATCATTTAAAAGGAGAGAGAGTCAATGCTATATCGTTCCATTTTTAATACATTATATATATCCTAGAAGCACGAAGCTGAAAGCACCAGCCTGAAGCTAACGAATGGGACTTCGTCGAAATGTCACCAAGACACTTCAAATTCTACGTGGTAGAAAACCCGAATAACCAAAGACCTACATACAAACACTCGCGAAAACCTCAGAAAAAACACACACACACACACGTGTGTGTGTGTGTGTGTGTGTGTGTGTGTGTGTGATTTCGAAGAGGCAGAGGAACTAGAGATCAAATTGCCAACATACGCTGGATCATAGAGAAAGCTAGGGAGTTCCAAAAAAGTATCTACTTCTGCTTCATTGACTATGCTAAATCTTGCCAAGAAAACTCCAGGGATTTGTCTAGATTATCACCAAAAGTGAAACAAACAAACAAAAAAAACCTGACTCAAAGGCACTCAATTAATTGATTAATTAACAAAACTCTGCCTATAACTGTCCTTCCCCAGAAATGTTCAAATGCAGATAACATTATTCTGTCAGCTATCCCTGAAAAGAACAGGAAGAACTAAATAAAGCCATCTTATTTACCTGTAGCAACTAGAAGTCCAGGGACTGTCTCTTTGCTTGAAATGCTGCCTGAAGTGTAAGGGTTTTCAGGGACTTGCAAATGTAAGTGCAAGGAACAGAAAGGCTGAAAGAATTGAGAAATTGTTGATAAATTGACTTTGAGGATATAGACTAGTTAATCCTCTTGATATCATAGTTTATATTTTCTTCATTCAAAAATAGTATCATCACCAATGACAACCTCACCAACAATTCATTTCCAAAAATAGGTTATTACTGGTTTTATCTGCTCGTGTGGGGTTTATACATGAAGCTAATATGAAAAGCATTCTGGTTTTTATACAAATTATGGAAATAATTAGGGAAATCTCCTACTCTAGAAACTTGCTAGACACCCAGTATTCTTCAAGAGCTTTCTTTTCATGGATTTTCAATTGCAATGGCAAGTAGCAGTTCAGATCATATGATATGGTTTTCTCCAGTTTGACTTTAGTAAGTAAAATTACTAAATCACTTTCCCTTCTAAAGTTGGAAGTGTAACACTATATAATTAAATAATAATTCTTCAAAGCCCTCTTCTGGTAGAAAGCAATGAAATTTAAGATGAATTCATAGCCTGTTATTAAATGTTTGTAATGATTCCATGAATAATTTTTTGGGGGGAAGGTGATATATTAACCGTACAGGGATGGGTTTCAAGGAAATATTGAATAGACATCAATAAGTTCTTTTTCTATTTAAACTTGGGGAAATTGATTCAAAAATTAGAGGTTGGAAATTTTCTATCACTGACCAGCAGACAGTGAATGGGGTCCCCTCTCAGGTCAGAATCTGGAGCCTGTAGCAAACGCCAGTCTCTTCCTTTGTTGTAGGTGATAAATGTTTTTATTTGTTCTTCTACTTTCTTGTTAGCCAGCAATATGCCTTTTATCCCTGCTACCTAGGAAAAATGATAAGAAATGAAAAAACATATTGCAAGATTAGGCAAAGACAAGGCACAGCTAAATAGTGCATAGATATTTATTAGAAGTCTAAAGATCGTTCAAAGCAAATGTATTCAACACAAGCAACTAAAAAGTTTTTTTTGATTCTCAGCACTCTGGTAAATCTCAAATTCTATAAACTATCAGTTTCTTGGAATCTTTGAAATGTTCAAGATTAACTAATTTATCCTTCATCAGCCTGATGCTCTGCAGATAATACTGAGAGTTCTCAAAATTCCCAGCCTGAATAGTGACCATTAATATATTGCTATAATTTCTGGGACTACTAAAATTATTAGGACATCTAGTTATGGGAGACTGGAGCAGGGATTGCATTTAATTTTTGAGACATCCAACAAAGAATATCAAAGATGAATATAACTGATGTGTCTGCTTTTATATCCCTCCTTCCCCACAAACCTGCCCCAGTTTAGCTCATTCTAAGAGAAAAATATATATATAATTTATTCCACAAATCAACTCACTGAATTACCTTTCATACTGGCAGAAAAATGAGAAAACATCTCATAAAAAGGCTTTTTTTAAAAAAGAAAATGAATGTAATTTTAAGTACAGTAAATGTTTCTCAAAAAGGTTTCTATCATTGCCCAACTATAGAGATCTATTTTGGAAATTCTCCAGGGAAGTGAGTGCAAAATATCCTATCAAAAAACAAATTGCTTTTTAAGAGCGCATAAGAGAACTTTAATGTCATCTCCAGAGAAATTCCATTTTGGCAGCAGAACTCCTAAAACCTTTGCTTCTCCCACCCCCTACATCATAGGAATTTCACAGTCCCATTTTATACTTCTTTATTGTACAGACACTGCTGGCTTCTGCTATAACTCTGATTCTGAACCATGCTCCTAATAAAAAGGAAGGGATATTTATTACAAAAACTCCAGCTCTTGTAAATCTTGTGTGTGTGTTTGTGTGCACGTGCTTGTATAAATATTTATTTATTTAAAATATTATATACCATCCTTCAAAATCAGAACAATACCTGAAACTAGAGCTTTGTTCCTTTCCTTTTGTTTGCTATTTGCAAAGACTAAAATTTGATCTTTATATTTAGTCAAACGCAATCCTATAAAATAATGTTGCTATTAAATAGGATAGCCAAGATATCAAAATGGAAGAATAAAAACGACAAAAACAAATTATGGTCCACCACAATATGTTATCTAGGGTGTGTGCGTGTATGTGCATGCACAATATACAGTATAAGGTTGAAAAGGATTTATATAGTATGAATATGTGTGTATATATACATCCATACATCCATACATATATATATACATACATACATACATACATACATACATACATACATACATACATACATACATACATACATACATACATATATATATATATATATATATATATATATATATATATATATATATATATATATATATATATATATATGTGTGTGTGTGTGTGTGTGTGTGTGTGTGTCTGTGTATATAGTTTTTCTTTTTCTCGTTAGACTGTGATGTGGGAAGAGGAGAGACTGGATCCTTTGCTCCTGTGCCTCTAAGCTATATAGCCAAGTAACAATGCAGAAATTGTTTTAACTTCTGTATTTTTTAACTTTTAATTTAATTTAAGAGATAAAAAGGTTTATCTCTTTTTACACAATGGAGTAAGAGGGAAAATGCCAGGTGAGATATTCCTGAAAGATAGGATCTACTAGGCTGCTATCCATAAGCACAGGGAAGGTTCAGGATTGGATTACTCAGAAAAAAAGAAGTTTTGAGACTGCAGCCCTTTCAGAGTTTAGCTATTTCACTACAGATATGAATAAATGTTGTTTCTGGTATAATAAAATAATTGGGAGCAAGAATTCATTTTTATATTCTGAAAGCGTTCAGAGATCTCTCAATAGATTTGGCTCCATCTTCATTTCTTCTTGTAATAGCAGCAGTCTTTTCAATTAAATACCAGGAAGTGAGTTTTACTTTTATAAGAGGACAAGTTGCCTCATTATGATCTTGGATGCATACCTCATAAAGATCAATGATAACATTCCCTTCTAGTCCTCGGTTGCTCTTAACATTCTCCAAAGCTAGTGTAAAATAGACTCCACGAACATCAGAAATGTAGAGATTGTATGTGTCATTTTGGTTCCATTCCTGAACTGCAGCAAACACCTGATTCTCATCTGTGCTGATAATATGCATGTCCTGTTAAGGAAGATAAAAGACTTATTACTTCCAATCTTTATATTTATTTGCCCTTTGGGACACAAAGCAATTATCATGCCTTATGCCACTGCAGGGGAAAGATCATGAGTTATGAGTGATGTTAAACAATCTTCCATTAGACCAAGCCAATAAATTATGACATTCAGGTATTCTTATTTGTATGTTTCTTAATTTTAAATTGGCTACAGGGTAGTCAGTGTGGAAGAAGAAGACAGATTCCAGAATCTTTTAAAAAAGTTTCATCCTACTTCATTTTTTATTTATACACTTGCACCTTTTTATTGCTCTTCAAAGATTTGTAGCTTCAGAGCCTAAAGGTTTTCCTTGGCCAGCAAGAGACAAAACATAACTGTCAAGCTAACAAAGACACTGAGCCTGAGCCTAGTTTTGGGGTAACTGGCAGTAACAAAGGTGATCAATTTTTAATACATCCCATGCTTAAATTTAAGGTTCCTATCAACATAACTCCTAACTATAGATTTATTTAGTAAAGAGAAGAGCTATCACAGCCACATATTTCCAGTAAAAATGCTAATTCCTATCGATATAATATTACTACTCAAAGAACTATTTCAGTAGAAAATCACAAATGCACTGGATCCATTGATTTCCAGTTCCTTTCAAACACAATCAACCAGTTGTATGCTTGTTGTCAAAATATTAGTTATTAATATACCATTAAAGCAGCTCACCAACCATATAGCCAATAAGCTTTGGTAGACATCCTCATTTTATTGCATGGGGTAAAGAAAACAAGGATTCTGAAGCATTTAGATCGGAATCACATATCGGCACTCTAGCCATAATTTATTATAGAAATTATAGAAATATGACAAAATAATTTATTTTGTGTATAATAATGTGAGAATCAAATACTTCATTCTTATTTTTGTAGTTGTTGAGGTACATTTACCTTTGGTAGTGAATACTTAGGTAATTTTATCTGAGTAAAGGGTTCCCTTTTATAAGACACATAGTAATTTGCTCTCCCACTGGAAGTCACCTGGGTACAGATATAAAATAATACAATTAATATTCATTTAACATATACCCTATTATTCCATAAGCAAACCTGAAAGCATTTTGCAACTGTAAACCAAAATTGCAAACCAACTGTAAAACAAAATGATTTTATAAAGACATTTAAGATTCTATAAATGCTTATAGAATGGCATCAATTGTTAACCTACAATTGTTAACCTACAATTACATGGCTCTAGCATTTCTTGTCTAAACTTGACATGATTTTATCTCCAGAGGTTCCAAAGAAAGATTTAGCAAAGTTGGGGGTGGGGATGGAAGACTGTTGCACCAAACTCAACTGGCTATTAAGGAAACTCCTCTTCCTCTGAATTAGTTCTAGAAAGATTGCTTTATAAATTGTTCTGCCAACTACTGAAGCCAGACTAAAATGGGAAACTATTTGTTAGAACAAATTATAAAGCAATGGGTTTCTAATGTTAGAAATTGCTTGCTGCCAGCTTGGATTTCTTAAGAACAAGGCATATTAAATCAGTCTGCTCTCTCTTTTTGAGAGCAGCCATTCTAGCCAACAACAATAAAATATATATAGTTGCCATGCTATATCCATATATTTAATGGAGTATTAAATAACAGTGGAACAACAAGGAAGGGAAAGTGCATTGAAAATTGAAATAACTTTCAGTAAAATAATCTCTTTGACATGTCCTTGAGGGCTTACATATCAAACTCTGATGTTAATATAAGCCCAAATTACAGACATGGTAATACCACCTTGTAAATGGTTCCATCCAAATTAGGTATCCTTTTCACATTTGAAGTTATTTTAAACAACAAGGCATACTCCAACAACTTGATTTGCCATTTTTGTTCATACAAAATTTATTTATTAAATTTATATACTGCATGTTCCCAATGACAAGGTGTAGAACTTCCCAGTGAAAAGGCATAGACGTTCATTGTAACAGTAATCATATGCAAGCCTAATGCAATATACTTTGTAGAAATGTAGGATTTATTCATATTTAACAGAAATATGGAAGGGTGAAAATAAATCTCAACATTTAGAATGTGCATCATTTTGTTAAAAAAATCATTTCCCACCCAGATATAGAAGAATGATACAGTTTGATTAACTCAACTCCTTTTTAGTCAGTTAGTAGAGGAGGGTTTCCATCCTTTATGTCCTCTACACTTATTCTAAGGAGAAGTATTTAAGGGAGTTTGCTTCTTTGTTCTTTTAAATTTTAGGGCTGAATTACTTCATTCTCTTAGAGTGTTTTTGTTTTGTCTACATTAGATTAAGTGAATGGGAGATCATTAGCTAAATAGACTGTTCATATTGACAGATAATTTAAGAAGAAAAAATAGCAGGTGAGCAATGAGGTGGTCAAGAGATAATTAAACAGCTTTTCAGAACTTTGGGGTTAAACTCTTGAGACTTAACCAAGTTGTATACTAAAGCAGTGAGGTTTGAGAGTGGTTTGTCATGCCTTCCCATAGCTTTAAATACAGTACATGGCTAACAGAACCGACTTTAGTCAGTGGCAAGACCCATTTATTCAAGTTAGCTAGCTAGGAAAGGATTCCTGGTATTATTATGTACCATATACTTAAGCTTTTTATTGTAGCAGATATTTTTATATTAACAAGGAAATATGCCCTAATTAACATAAATTTTCCATCTTCCTTTTTTCTTATTTCTAGTATCACTGCAAGCAAAGCAGAATCTTATTCTATATTCTTGGGAGAAAAAACGTACTGTACTAAATATAAAAGATGCCTATTATAAATTAGAGAATGGATCCCATATATGCCAATAATACATTGAGAATACTAAAAAAGGCTCTTCATTTAGAAAAAAATATTAAAATATTTTCATTTTATTAAAAATAAATATTTGTCAAATGGATAGTGTACTATGTGTCAGTACTGGATAAAAAATACAAAAGGTTTTTGTCAAAGTAATAAAATTAAACTTTATTTTTAATAAAGCTTGTCAAACAGCAGTTTGGTTGATTAATTTCTGCATCCACAATAAATAAAACAAAATACCACAAGATTATCATATGAAACTTTACCTAAATATACAACAATTGTCATTCTCACATTTTTTCTTAAAAAAAATTCTATTGCAATTTCATTAAAATAATAGGGAATTCAAAGCAATTTATAACATAAAATATAATTGAAAATTATAATTACAATAATAGAACCTATAACAGAACCACCAATAATAACATAACATAACATGTTATGTTATTATTGGTGGTTCTGTTATAGGTTCTATTATTGTAATTATAATTACAATAATAGAACCTATAACAGAACCACCAATAATAACATAACATAACATAACAGCTGCCTCTAAAGACCTCTCAAAAACTGCATTTTGTGCAAAATGCAGCAGACCATATATTGGTCGATAGTTGCCACTTTGCCTATTGTTTTATGGTAATTTTTTATTTTATTTTGTTTCTTCTATATTTTTATATTTTATAATATGAAATGCAAGAACTCATTTTTGACCTAGTATTATATAAAAACAATAGATAAATAAACAAGCAAAGAAATACATAGATAAGCAACAGAAAAGCAAATAAATTGAAACTGCAGAATCCTCACTTCAACTACTTTTAAGCCAAATTGTGCAAATTAAAAATTGAAGAGTACAAAAATCAGTTGATACTTGTCATATTAAAAATCCTAGATTGTTATATTTTGTTTTAAACATTTAACTCTCCAAATAATTCTTTTCAAAATATGAATGGAAGTTTACAGACTATAGATATAAGTGATCGAGAAAGTGTTATGTAATAATTGACAAAGTAATATAAAATTTGCTTTTATATTTTAATGACCTCAGGAACATACTAATCATATAGTAGATTTTTATTCCCTCTGACAGATGGAAATGGAAACTTATTATATCATCAAGCCCAAACCACTCTTACGATCTATAAATCAACTAGGGTTTCAATAGAATTGCCAAAGATGAGGTAGTAAAATTCTCACATCCCAATTTTACCCTTTTAAATAGTCCTTACTCTTGCAGAAGTATATAGCAGTTGCCAACATAACAATTATCTGTGCCTGAAAACAGAGTTACAGATAGCTTTTCCATTTTCAGATTGCTGGCTCCAAATAAACAGAATACCAAATTCTGTTTGTACAGACTGGATACCACTTGGGACAGACCTACAGTCATCATGGCAGAAATTAAATCCTGAATTATCTGATCACAAATATGGAAATTTCCAGGACAAAAGAACTAAAATAGTCATTATCACTTGAGAAATTACTCCAGTAAAAGAAATATTTATGCAATAGGATGGTGAGTATGTCCTGGTGTCCCTGTATCACCCGTGCCACCCAGTTGCATCAGCAACTATTCAAAATTGGTGAGCTGCAAGATGGAAGTTTAGTTACTGAAATGGAATTTTTATATATGCATACCACTACCACACTTTCTAGCCCTGGCATGTTGTATCATAGAGCCCAATGGGTAGAGGTGGTCCTTCTCCGTTAACCAGGTTAACATGTTCATCCATGATTAAATCGTGGATAACAAATTTTTATCAATAGCTGACCTAGCAATAAACAGTGGGTGTTTAAATCAGGGAGCCCAATACAATTTCCTTGCTTAGATTTCAACCAAAAAAGAAAGGGAGCCAAATAACAGTCTGTCCTCTTTTCCCTGCAATGACCAGGTTGCACCCTCACATGTTATTTTTCCCTGTCACTGGTTACATCAGTATTTATTATATTCATGTTCTATTCTTCCTAACCTAAGAGAGGGCAATTCTATAATGGAACAGTGGTTATTCTATAAGTCCTAACAGAAAAATATACCGGGAGACAGCAACATCTTTTATACTTTGCTTTCATTGACTGAAATCCTTCAGTTCCATTCCAAGAGATTGACTTTGATAGAAGCTCGCTGTTACAGCTATTGACTCATGGCTACTTTCACTAATCAGGATGCTGCATGAAAACACAGTCACTCAAGTTAAGTTCGATAAACATGGCTATCTTACTGCTGATACTCCAATTAGCTGAGGAGTGAAACAGAGACGCATTTTAGCTTCTCTACTGTATAATATTTATACAAATTAAATGGTTGCTAATCTTACCAAAAAGGAATTTCATCATACTAACCTTAGGCAGCTATTTGGCAATGTTGTTTCATTGCTTACAAAGACAAAGGAGAAGTTTGAAAATTTTACCACAATTGTGTAAAGAGGAATAGCTTACAGTTAATTACTAAGATCCAGCTTACTGGCTCAAACTTCTATTTTCCATTAGCCCATTAGCCCTACTAATTCTCTCTAATGACTTCATGTCACTAATTCTCCCTGATGACTTTGCATCAAGATGGAAAGTAAAAAATAATAGCTGACCTGCATTATTGCAGCCTTTCTATCCATTCTTTGTCAATTCTAAGCCTAGAAAAGTGACAGCTGAGAGATTTGCCAAAGATTGTTCGATACTGCATGTCAGAGAAACTTGAACATTATAGACAATCCACAAGGATGAGTTACTTCTGGGAAACCTTTAAGATATGTTAAGAATCTGTTTAACCTGGTTTACTCAGCACATTGTAGAGCCTTCTTTTTGGCCTACTTTAATATTCTACCCTTCACAGTATTGGACAGAAGGTTTCCTAAAACTCCATTCAAACTCCAAGAAAGAAACCTTATACATGTATTTCTTCATGATCCCTTCTTCAAGAACCTACATGCTGGTATGTCTATACCAACTCCTAGTAGAAACTGAACTTTCAGTGATGGAGAGATGGTTTATTTTCTACTCTTAGATTATAACTCTGCTATTACAAACCATGTTTCTTAATTTATTTGCAGCAATTGCTATTAGAAGGGTTAGGGTCTATTTTGTTTTGCTGTATTATATTTTATTCTCTTTTATTTACTTCTTATAGGTGTAAGGATATATATTTTAACTGGAAAAATCTATATTGTAGTTTTATCACTCTCATTTTATTTGAGCTTGCTTTTATGTATTGTTTTAGGGTAATAGCTATTTTGTGCCTATTGACTATAAAAAAAATCATTTTCCGTTCTTCCAATTTTGCCAATCTCTAGGCCATACTCATGGATGAAACTAGAAAACTGAAGCATTTTCTTCCTTTAGAACAGACTTGTGGACTTCAACTCCCAGAATTATGAGCATGGCTGGCTCAGA
The DNA here is from genome assembly GCA_034064705.1 of Bothrops alternatus. Classification (NCBI taxonomy): domain Eukaryota; kingdom Metazoa; phylum Chordata; class Lepidosauria; order Squamata; family Viperidae; genus Bothrops; species Bothrops alternatus. The sequence goes on from JARGCV010000009.1 coordinate 30,035,233, forward strand.
AATTCTGGTAGTTGAAGTCCAGAAGTCATAAAAGAATCATCTTTCCCCACTCTTTCACTGGTAACTTTGCTAGGCCAAGCCTGCAATTTTTATGCCAATCAGCAGTCAATGGAAATTCTGCAAGTTGGTTTCTACTGTATGCAATTTAAGCAGTCCTGGTCCTGGAAGAACAGTTTTTGTTTTTCCTGCTTCTTTCATGCAATTTTCCATTATAATTTCTTCATTTTATAAAATAAACAAGCAAGAAAATGAGAAATTACTCCCATATCATTAGCAAATAGAAGAAAAGGAGTTTTGGTACCAAAAACAAACAAACAACAAAAAAAGATTTTCAAAAGTTACAAAACTTTGAGGACTTACATCACCACGGAAACTGACAACTATTTTCAAGAGTCCACTTATAGAAATTTTGACTATTCTCAATTATCTAGCTCAAAAACAGTTTAAAAAACAACACCTAATTGAATACAATGATTGGATTTTGCCTGAACAGCCACGAAAAGACATTGTTTTAAGGGAATGGAGAAGAATCCATAATCTGGAAAGAGAATATCAAAATCAGATTTTCTTTTATAAATTTGTTTACTTATTCTGAATATCTTTTTAGATATTGGCTTCATAAAATTTTGGGGGAGATTATAGATAAGATAAGATAAGATGATAAGACAAGACAAGACAAGACAAGACAAGACAAGACAAGACAAGACAAGACAAGACAAGACAAGACAAGACAAGACAAGACAAGACAAGACAAGATAAACTTTGTTGTGATTTTTTTACTGTGGGCATCAAACATGATTAGTTGCCTGCTCTCAAAGTGAAGCACATACATGGCACACACCTAAACGTACTATGTACAACATATGTATAGACCCACACCCCTACATATACATAACAAATAAATATTAAATACTGTCCATCTTGAATATATAACGGAAGGAGAAAGCTTGAGAGTTCCCAAGGTTAATGCTGTATGGAATGAAACTGTGGCTGAATCTGGATGTTTTGCTACAGATACCACGAAGCCTCCTCCCAGAAGGTAACAAGGAAAACAGGTCGTGAAGAGGATGTGTAGTGTCCCAGATAATCTTATAGACCCTGCTAAAGCAATGCTTCTATGCTATGTCCTGGATGGGCAGGAGGGAGCTGCGAATGATTTTTTCGGCCATCCTCACAACTCTCTGCATCACCTTCCTGTCTGAAGCAGTGATGCTTCCAAATCAGACTGTGATGTTGTATGACAAGATGCTCTTGATCGTTCCCCTATAGAAAGTGGTCAGGACAAGGGAAGGAAGATGTGCTTTTCTCATGTGATGCAGAAAATTCAGGCGCTCTGTGTCCGCTTTACCAGTTTCTCACTGTTGAGCGACCAAGCCAAACTGTTATGTTTCTAAATTGTGGTATCTTTGAAATAAAATATAATATCTAATTCTGTGACAAAAATATTTTATCTATTTCTGAACACTTTCTTTCAATTTGAATTTTTTCATTAAACTGAAAGAAAAAAATATCAGAAATTAAATACAACATTTCTGTATTTCTGTTAGTATATATTAACAACCCTATTTTCAAAATAATAAACATATCTCTGGTGCTCTGCAGCCTTCCTGGCTTCTCATATTTTAGTTTTATCACAAATTCACCCTGTGAAGCTTTTTTCAAATCAGGAAGAAGGAAAAGCCAGAAAAGCTGAAGAATGATGAATAAACAAGTAGTACAAGAGCAGTATGTTCTACCATATATTAGCAATAAAATAAGGTCAAATTTAACATTCTATCCAAAACATTCCTAAGGAAATTTAAAGCATCCTGAAAACAAGGTAAAAAATGAGATCTTCTCTGAAAAGTAAAGGTAATAATGGGAAATCAGAATTTCTCTAACATAATATCCTCTAGATCAGTTGGGCTCACAACACAGTACTTGATCAAATTGTGTCTCCTAGGAATTCTGAAACTTTTAGCCCTAGTATAACTAAGGGCACCAGGTTGGGGAAAGCCAGGGAAATGATTCCAGGGCAGTTGTATCTGATTACTTAAACTCACCTTTCCCTATCTTGGTTTGAAACAAATAACCACAAATCTTATTTCTGATCTGAATTATGACTAGAGATACAGGATTTTATATTTTGTATTTTTCATATGATACCATTTATTAGATTAGATTTTTGAATGGACCATGGGAACATTCAACATTAACATTCTAAGCACTGAAATTTTTATTCTATAGTACTTTAAGAACTATGCATGGTAGGGCTTCCGGTGGCTCCGCCGGCGTCGATGGAGCCTCTAACGTGAGGCTCCGGTCTCTGAATCAGTATAGCCGTCAACAACAGCGCTCATCAGCTGTTTGTTGCGGCGAAAAAACTCCCCTTCGGGCAAAGAAGGGGAGTAGAGCATCAAGAGCCGGGTTGAGCCCTTCCAAGACCCCTGGAATAAGTTTTCAGGGGCAGAGAAGGTGTGCTCCCCAGGCACTTGAAAAGCTCCTGTTCAGAAACGCTTCTGTCGGCTGACAGAATTAGACGTCGCGACCGCCTCTGTTCTTTCAGGAAGAATAATAAGGGCTTTATTCAGACGGAATGGATACAGGAGTCTTTTGAGTATCGCAAGTATATTGTTACTTTGTTTCTGCCTTTGTATCTACAAACTTTTTTGAATCAATATAACCTTTTTAAGATGGCGTTTGCTTTCTCTGCTGAGTGAAAGTGAAAGATGAAAGTGTTTATTCCGCTGTGAAATTGAAACGGAACTTTTTTTCTTTTCTTTTGAAGACCTGTTTGAGAGACTATTTGGACTTGATTCATTTATTGATTTATCTACTAAACTATAAAATAATTGGATTTTTTTAAAAGAACTTGAGAAGGGCGGTAGTGGAAAAATTTTTTCTTTTTTTTTAGTTTCCCTTTCTTTGTTTCAATTATGACTACAAGACAAAAGGCAGCTGCTAAGGCGGCTATGCCCTCTCCAGGACAGCTTGTTAAATCACAGTCTGCTCCTTTAGAATCTCAAGAGCCTGCACAGTCCTCACAAATGCTTACAATGAAAGATCTACAGTCTGCTTTAACAGATGTAATATCTTTTTTTAATGATAGGTTTGATAAATTGGAAGATAAATTTGATGTGAAAATAGAGGAAAAGATGGTTGAGCAGAAAAAAGACTTTAAAGCTATGATAGAAGCCTCTAATCAGGAGATGAGAGAAGATATTGTAGATGCTATTAAAGGTGTCTGGGACTATACTATTGTTGTTGAAGAGAAATTAGAGAATGCTGAGCAACATTTTGAAGAAAAATTAGAAGAAATTAGATGTGATGTACAAGATCAAGCTACTTTGACACAATATCATCAGATGCAGTTTGCGGTTAGAATTAGGGGATTTAGAGATGTATTAAATGAGAACCAAGAAGATTTAAGAAAAATTTTTTCTGAAGCTTTAGCAAAAATTTTTGATGACTCAGTTGAGAATGTGGCCTGGCAGATTGAACGATTGTTCAGAGTCAACTCACGTATTGCAGCACAAAGGAATTTGCCCAGAGATATTGTGATATATTTTAATACAAGAAAATATAGAAATTGGGTTCTATCTATAGCCTATAATAAACAATTGAGTGTTGCTGGTCAAGATGTACAGGTTTTGAAAGAGATACCTCCTAAGATGTTGAGATCAAGGAAAGATTATGCTTTTTTGACGGAGGAGCTTAAAAGAAGAGAAATACAATATAGATGGGAGGTACCAACTGGACTTTCTTTACTTTTCAAAAATAAAAGATACCGTTTGTTTACTGTAGCTAAAGCGAAAGATTTTTTTGAGAATATATTGATGGCTGATAGATCTACTTCCCCAAAACCTAAGGGGGCAATGTTGGTTAAAGATTTAGAATTATTGCAATCTGCGGAACTTCAACAACCTCGACTAATTTCATTGGTTCTTTTGGATAAAGCAGTTGAACAACCAGTGCAGTCAATTGATATTTTTCAACCTTTGGCACTAGACAAGCCTAAAGATCCAAGGCGTGTACGTGAATCTACTAAGGCTACTGAACAAAGAGAAAAAATACAACCAACTCAAACCAAGCAAACTGATCTGACATCTATGGAAGCCATGGGAGCAAGACCCAAGAGGCAGGAAGAAGTGGAATGGTCTTTGCAGAAGCTTTCACGTAAAGGCCATGTCAAATAAGTATTTGACGTGGAATGTCAACGGTTTAAATTCTCCACAAAAAAGGAAGAAGATATTTCATTATTTGAAGCAATGTAAAAATGATGTAATCTGTCTACAAGAAACTCACATTAGATTTTCAGACCAGAAATATTTGATTAATAATAAGCTGGGTACACACTTTGTGGCATCATCTTTAGATAAAAAAAATGGAATTGTTATTTATGTTAAAAATAATATAAAAGCTAAGTTAATAGAAGCAGATAATCAAGGTAGATTTTTAGCTATAGAAATTTTACTGGATGGGAAGAAAGTTCTCTTGATGGGTATATATGCTCCAAACCAAAAACAAGGTATGTTTTATAAATCATTACACAAAAAGTTATTAGAGTTGGACTATAGATCTTGTATTTTAATGGGAGACTGGAATGGAATCCTTGATGCTGGTTTGGATAAGAAAAAGATTTCATTAGTTTCTCAATCGCGTTCAATTTTACCTAAATCTTTTTTTGATATTAAAGATGATTTTAATTTGTTAGATATTTGGAGAGAAAGACATGGTAGGGATCAAGAGTTTACTTTTTTCTCTGACAGACATCAATCATTTTCTAGAATTGATTTTATTTTAACTACTAGTGATTTTATGTTAAATTTAAAGAAAGTTAAAATCTTACCTAATGTATTGTCTGACCACAATCCAGTTATGATGGAATTAAGGTCTGGCCAATTTTTAAGCAGATCCTGGAGACTTAATGAAAATTTGTTTAATTATGAAATGTATGTGCAAGAATGTAAAAAGGCTATTAAGGAATTTTTTAGGTTAAATAAGAATGTAGGTTTACCAATAGAAGTGGTGTGGGACTCTAGTAAGGCCCACATGCGTGGAATATTAATTGAACTGAATGTTAGGCATAGACGTAAACAGGAGGAAAAGAGGCGAGTTTTAGAAGCGGAAATAAGAAAGAAAGAGTTATTATTAATAGATAAACCAGATGATAGTAATATTAAAGAAGGGATAAAGGTTTTACGGAAACAATTTGATATTTTGATGACCGATCAGGTTGCCAGGAATATACAATATGCTAAACATAATACTTTTTTTAATGCTAATAAACCTGGCAGATGGCTGGCTTATACATTAAGGAAAAAACAAAAATCCCGTTTAATTGAGAAGGTTGAATATAAAGGGCAAGAAGTATTTCATCAAGAAACCATTAAGAAGGCTTTTCTAGAGTTCTACACCAAACTGTATGCTGAAGAAAAAGTTCAAGAGAAAGAGATAGATGCCTTTTTACAAAACCAAAATGTTTCGGAAATTACTTTGGAACAAAGAGATAGATTAAATGCTTTGATTAAGTCAGAAGAAATTATTGATGCAATTAAGCAATTGAAATTGGGAAAATCTCCAGGAACTGATGGTTTTACCACGATTTATTATAGGTGTTTACAGGAGGAAATGGTGGAACATATGAGGGAGTTATTTGTGAATATACAAGAGGGTGGTCGGGTTCCACCCTCCTGGAAAACGGCTAATGTATGCTTGATTCCTAAAGAGGGCAAAGATAATGTTCAAGTAGAAAATTTTAGACCTATTTCCTTGTTGAATACGGATTATAAGATTTTTGCAAAAATTTTGGCTAATAGATTAATGACAGTTTTGACACAGAGGATTCACCCGGATCAAACTGGCTTTTTACAAGGGAGACAGATGAAAACCAATGTTAGACAACTTGTTAACATATTGGAATATTTGGATAAACATATTCAAGTACCGGCTGTTTTAATGTTTTTAGATGCAGAAAAAGCTTTTGATAGACTGAATTGGACATTTCTGCAAAGGCTTGTGGTAAGGATGGGAATGGGGGACCAGTTTATTAACTCTATATCAGCTATATACCAGAAACAAACAGGACAGATTATAGTGAATGGACAATTAACAGACTCATTTAATATAGAAAAGGGTACTAGGCAGGGTTGTCCCTTATCCCCTTTATTGTTTGTTTTAACTCTAGAGGTACTATTGAATAGGATTAGAGCATCAGAGGAATTAAGGGGGGTACAAATTAGACAACATGATTATAGATTATGTGCCTTTGCAGACGATTTACTTGTGACGCTAACTCAGCCAATACAATCGGCTCAGAGTTTGATGGAAATTATTCGAAATTATGGAAAAGTTTCAGGTTTCAAACTAAATTTATCCAAGACAAAGATGTTGGTTAAAAATTTTGATAATAAATTAAAACATGATTTGGAAAGAATAACGGGATGCGAGATAGTTAAAAAAGTTAAATATTTAGGAATTTATATAGAAGCTTCAAATGGTAAATTATATAAGAATAATTATGAACTCTTATGGTGTAAAGTACAAAAAGAATTGGAGAATTGGAAAAAATTACAATTATCTATCTTGGGCAGAATAGCCGCTATCAAAATGAATGTATTGCCGAAATTCTTATTTTTATTTCAAATGTTACCAATACTTAAAAAGGATGGAAATCTTGAAGAATGGCAGAAAGGTATAAATAAATTCATTTGGGATGGCAAGAAACCAAGGGTCAAATTTAAAATTATTCAAGACACAAGAGAGAGAGGTGGTTTGAAAGTGCCTAATTTTAAATTATATTACTATGCAGCAGTTCTAGTGGCTATAAGTGATTGGATTAATCTAACAAATGAAAGAATATTAAATATAGAAGGATATGGGTTAGTATATGGGCTCCACGCGTATTTAGTTTATGATAAAAAATTGGATAGGGGTTTTAAAGAGCATATAATAAGAAACTCTGTCTTGCGTGTCTGGAAAAAGTATTATTATAAGTTAAATGGTAAAATTCCTTTATGGACAGTTCCCAGACACGCAATACAGAGCGTAGGTATACAACAAATTCAAGACGTGGTACCCTATGATAAACTTTTAAATAAAGAAGGGAATAGCCTAGAACTGAAATCATTAGATAGATTAAGGGAGGAAGGTATAGCTCATAATTGGTTTTATCACGCACAACTTCAAGCCAGATGGCAAAAAGATGTCAAGATGGGTTTTTCTTTAAAGGATGATGAAAAATTAATTATACAAATTAGAGATCAAAGAATGATGCATATTAAAAGAATATATAATGCTTTAATTGAAATTGACTCTGGAACTGAATTAATTAAAGATTGTATGATTAAGTGGGAAGGTAACTTTGGTCACCCAATTACGATGGAAACTTGGAAAAGAATATGGGTGAAAAATGTTAAATTTACACAAGCTCAGCATCTAAGAGAAAATTTCTATAAAATGTTTTACAGATGGCACTTAGACCCAAAAAAATTATCGTTTATGTATCCAAATTTGCAACCCAAATGTTGGAGATGTGATTCTATGGATGCTACTTACTTTCACATTTGGTGGTCTTGTAAAAAAATTAAGGCTTTTTGGATAAAAATATGGTGGATTCTTCAAAATATTTTGAAAAAGCGTATTGAGTTTGTACCACAGTTGTTTTTGTTGGGTATTACAAAGGACTGTTCCACCATAGAGACTAAGTTGATTTTGAACTTGACTACTGCTGCAAGACTGTTGGTGGGACAATATTGGAAGTCATCTGAAATACCATCTATTGAAGAATGGACATTAAAAGTTACCCATCTTGTGGAGATGGCCAAGATTTCGGCATACCTGAAGAACCACTCAAATGAAATGTTCTTGATGGACTGGAAGAAATGGATTGATTATATGCAAAAGAAATATCAGTTGAAAGAGTTAGATTTGATATATAGTTAAATAGTTTAACATAGTAGTTTAGTGGGGTTTCTTGTGTTTTTACCCTGTATTCATTCTGGGAAGCCTGGGGGGGAGGGGGGAGGGAGATAATATACATTACTTTATGTTTCTCAGCTGTAGTTGGGGGCTTAGGGATTAGATAACTTTTGTAGGATGCTCGGTAGAATTTTAGTTAGTGTTTTGGATGGCGAGGAGGAGGAGCGAAAATACAAGAGGAGTGGGCTGGTGGAGGGTGTTGTGGAGGGGGGTTCCGAGCAGCTCTTTGTATTGTTTATTTTTATTATGTAATTTGTTTGTTTTCAGTTGAGTTAATAGGTTACTATGTTATAATTGTTAAAAGTTTTTAAAAAATTTAATAAAAAATTATTTAAAAAAAAAAAAGAACTATGCATGGTTTATGAAAGTACAATAAAATTCTCTATTATATCTAACCTTTTTTTGCCTTTTAAGATTTCCAGTAAAGCACAAAAAATCTGTGTAGATAAGGTTTTTTTCTTTCTTAGACATTCAGTCTGTTGTACTACTGTAGCATCAATAATACACTCAGCCATCATATTATCTCTAAGACAAGTGGCACATATCTATAGATAAGCTGTCATTCAAAAGTGTATCAGGCGTATAGTTGAGGCTTGACCTGAGGAGGGAGGAATGTTTACCAAATCAGACGTTTACAAAGACTAATACTTAATGTTGTACTTTATGTTCTATGATGATTGCTTCTTAATATGATCTTATGTTTGATGTTGATTGCTTTAATAAAAAATTATTTTAAAAAAAGTGCGAGATGTTCCATAATGCTACCTTTCACAGAAGGACTGAAAAAAAAGTCTCCTTTTGGAGCCAAGATTTTTGAACTACAAACTTTTTATCATTAATGCTGCAGTGAGCCACACTTAATAAAGACATATAGGAGTGAATTGTTTTGTCTAGAACCAGTAGGAGATACAAGAACAAGTCTTCTCTCTGAAGTCTTGAGTATCAATCCTGCATTGCTAGGATAAATTACAGCCCTATTTTTTTCAGTGACTGCTACATTATAAATCAAGACATTTTTTTCCTTCAAAGGCAAGAGAAGAGAGAAGTATCAAGTCCTACATTTTACTAGAAACCCCCTTCTTTTCAGCCCTCCTGACAGATTTTCATTCCCCAAACTGCAGTCCTGCACTATTCTAATCTTATACAAAGGGAAAGGCTTTTGTAAAAGAGCAAATCTTGGAAAAGACATGGATTACTATAACGTAAAGTCTGGAGAAGTCTTCATTCCCTTACTTCTCCACCCTTTTGTTCAATTCTCCCTAGAGGGATAAAATTCCTACTGTGGAAAGATAGAACAATCATGTAGACATTATGTTATAAGATTATTTAGATTATAAAACCAATCTGTGTTCACAACACTGAATATAAGATGAAAGGGTTGATTCTGACTGAGGTTCCAAGCATATCTATAAGATATTCCAAGCTGGGAAATCAATTGTTCTTTTTTTTGAATAATTGCACAGTTATCCTGCAGTCCTCTACCACCTTCAAACTAACATGGACTGGGAAGATATCATATAAATACCATGGATTTTCAGCCAGCCAACTAAAAGAAAAATAAGAAAATTTCCATGTTGTTGTTTTTTTCTCTAGCTAAAGTCACTGAAAAAATAATCTGCATCAATTAGATGATTTGCTCTAACCATTTCTATTTCCTTGAAAATTTTTACTTATTCCAGCAATCTGTTTGACACTTTGGAATCCAAATCTCTTTAATGGAGAAGTTATTATGATCACTTAAGAAGCTGAGACCTTCTGGAATCCTCCTTGCAGTTCCAGTCCAATGGAAGTAGATAGGTCTTCCAAAACTTGAAATTAGCTTCTCCAGACTATTAAAAGCATGACCTTCCTTAGTCCCCAGAACAGAAGCTAGTGGGTTCAGGAAATGAAGCTCCACTGACAATTAAAAGGTCTCTCTCTTTCTCTCACTCTGCAAATATTCTTATCTACAATTTTCATGAATAAGATGGAAATGTATACTTGACATCTATTCTTTCTATCAACCCCTTATCTATTATTTATGTGTATACTGTAAGTTGTCTTTCAGCCCACTTTTCCTTTTTTTCTTTCTCTTTCAAACATTTGTTATTTAAAGTCCCTCTTAGAACATAAGAACATAAGAAGAGCCATGCTGAATCAGGCCAAAGGCCATCGAGTCCAGCATTCTGTGTCACACAGTGGCCCACCAATTGTACATGGGGATCTTGAGCAGAAAGAGGAGGCAAAACCTCCCTTTCCCTTGACCCCCAACAAATGGTACTCAAGGGAATCCTGCCTGCCTCAACCAACATAGAGGCGGCACATGGACATCCGTTTTAATAACCACCGATACACTTGGCATCCATGAATCTATCTAGCCCTGCCTTGAAGCTGTCAAGGCTGAGAGCTGTCATGACCCCTTCTGGAAGTGAATTCCATAAATCAACGACCCTCTGGGTGAAGAAATATTTCCCTTTATTTGTCGTCACTTTCTTAGCTATGAGCTTTAGGGAGTGCCCCCTTGTCCTGGTATTGTGTGATAGAGAAAAGAATTTTTCTCTATCCACCTTTTCTATCCCATGCATGATTTTGTACACTTTGATCAAGTCACCCCTTAAACGCTGTCTTTCAAGGCTGAAGAGACCAAGGCGTTGCAATCTGGTTTCATAAGGGAGGTGCTCCATTTCCTTGATCATTCTTGTTGCCCTTTTTTGCACCTTTTCCAGTTCCATTATATCCTTCTTTTGAGGTGCGGTGACCAGAACTGTACACAGTACTCCAAGTGTGGTCTCACCATCGATTTGTACAGAGGCAATACAACACTTGCTGACTTATTTTCGATTCCCTTCCTAATCATGCCAAGCATGGAATTTGCTTTTTTTACTGCTGCTGCGCATTGGGTTGACATCTTCATCAAGCTGTCCACAAAAACCCCAAGATCCCTTTCTTGGGTTGTCTCAGAAAGTTTGGTCCCCATCAGTTGGTAAGTATAATTGGGGTTCTTTGCCCCGATGTGCATAACTTTGCACTTGTTTAGGTTAAAATGCATTTGCCACTTTGTTGCCCACTCACACAATTTCGAAAGATCCTTCTGGAGCTCCCGGCAATCAGTTTCACTTTTCACAACCCAGAACAATTTAGTGTCATCAGCAAACTTGGCTACCTCGCTATTAACTTCTACATCCAGATCATTGATGAATAAATTAAAAAGTAAAGGTCCCAAAACTGAACCTTGGGGTACACCACTTCTCACTTCTTTCCATCCATAGAATTGTCCATTTATTGCCACCCTTTGCTTCCTACAATTTAGCCAGTTACCAATCCAGGACAAGACCTGTCCTCTAATTCCGTGGCTGGCGAGCTTTTTTTTTTTCTCTCTCCTTTCTCTTGCCTCTATTTCCCTTTCCCCCTTTCAGTGCCAAAAAGGCTTATACACAGCATGTATTGGAATCTTTCTCTGCCCTAAAAATTGCATTATACACGCTGTTCCATTGTTAGCCTCCAAGGATTGCTCATTGCTCTTCCTTCAACACTGCTTAAATGCTACTTCCCTATTGAGTGGCATTTGCCCAATGATTGTTACTCTGCCCTTATTGCCATTTCACATTAACTGTTAATGCATCCCCCTAAGTCTTCATGAATGTTTTTCATGTTTTCATAGCTATTCCCTCAGTACTGCTTATGTTTGAAAGACTATTTTCTCATTGAATGCTACTTCTCCAGTGACTAGTGTTTTCTCTTTCACTCTCATTTCCCATTGAAATACTTTTATTGTGTTGTCCCTCAATAAAAACAACTGCATTTTCTAAGTTTTATTTGGTCACCATTTTTGAGTTCCATATTTGCTCTGGAAGGTACAGTTATTAAGTTCTCTTTGGATAAAAGATCTCACTTGTATACTAGTCTCTACTAGATAGTCACTACACAACAGAATGGCAATGAATGCACCCATCTGCATCTATCAATAGGTAATATTGCATGACCACTTCAGTATATGTGAGAAAATAGCAATCACACAGATACTATTCTGTTTGCAATATAACCACACAGTAGATGCCAATGTATAAAAGTATTTCTTTATTGCTGGCCTTCCTGAAAGCCCTCAAACTTATTTGATCAATGAGCTTGGAGATATTTTACTCTCTGTATATTGTGTTTTCTTGAAAATAAGACCTAGTCTTATATTTTTTGGGGGGAGGGACTAAAAGACCAATTAGGGCTTATTTTGGGGTATGTCTTACTTTGAGGCTACCCACCCACTCCATCCCATTTGGTTGCTGCCCTGTGGATGAGGTGAGGCAGGTGGGAGTGGCACGTTCCTCGCACCCATTTACCTCAGGGTCCCACAGCCAGGCCACTGCCTGCTCGGCAACCTCTCCCCCATCCGTTCAATTACCTGGCTGCCCGCCCGCCTCTGGGTGGGTCTTATTTTGGGGGAAATACGGTACTTTGTTGCCATGCTGTCACTTTTCTTTTTATCTTGCTTTTGTTTAATTTAAATTATGATTTTAATGGTATTGTCTACTTTATTTTTACTCTGTATGTCATTTACCACTATAAAGTGAAATTGGTGTCTATACAAGAATGATAAACAATTGAACAAAATTGTGTTAGTATTGAAAGATAGCAAATAATGATTATTTCATTTATTTTATTTGTTAAATTTATTTGTCATTTATCTCACCCTGAGTCTACTCTACTCTACTCTGGCTTATAACAAAGAAAGTAATGAGAAGAATGTAAACAGAACAGAAATAAAATAATAAAGCAATAAAATAAACAATGAAATAGAACACAAGAATACATCACTAACCATACCTCAATATGATTGACAGTAAAAGAAGCGGAGAAGTGGAAAAGTGATTTTGATGGATTTTTTAAAAAGAGAAATCAGGTGAAAAAGGATTCCTAGCACTTTGACTAGAATTTGAAAAAAAAAACTGAATTAAAAATAAAATATTTGGGATGAAGCAAAACATTTGTTGGGAAGATAATTTAGAGATTTGTATAATAATGAGAGCCAGTTTGGTGTTATGATTAAGGCATCAGGCTGTAAATTGGGAGACTGTGAACTGTACTTCTGCCTCAGGCACAAAGTCAGCTAGGTGACCTTGAACTAGTTCCTCTCTCTCAATTCTAGGAAGAAGCCAATTGCTAAACAACTTGTTAAGGAAACTGTAGGGACAAGTCCAGACAGTTGCCAGAAGGCAACAGTGACTCAAAGGCACACACAAACACACACATACAAAATAATAATATGTCAAAAACAGATTTATAATTCATGCTTCAAAATGTATTGTCCAAGTGAAACTTGTTGAAAAGGAAATCATAAATGCAACTAAGTTAAAAAATGACGACTATGCAGAGAATAGAACAGAACAGAACACAATAGAACAGAATAGAAAACATAGTTGGAAGGGACCTTGGAGGTCTTCTAGTCCAACCCATTGCTCAGGCAGGAAACCCTATACTACTTCAGTCAAATGGTTGTCCAATCTCTTCTTAACAACTTCCAGTGTTGGAGCATTCCCAACTTCTGGACGCAAGTTGTTAATTGTTTTAATTCTCAGGAAATCTATAGATAGATTAACTGGAAAAATGTTAAAATATTGATGTAGTTTACTTATGAAGTGACTATGCAATTTGTTCAATGCATACCTAGATTGCAATTTTGCCTGATGATCAGAAATATGTCATTATTGTTTTCCATGCAGAAGGAAACATACCAAAAGAAATGTAAAAAACCTAACGTGAACTTGTAGAAAGGTATTAAGCAATATTTTGATTCATCAACTAAAAGAACTGACAATGAATAAACTAAGGAAGTGTAGTGAGGCATACATGAGGTAGGGGAACATGGGCAGATTTATGCTCTTTACAAGGTCACTGAAAAATGTATAAATGTGAGAAGGAAAATGTTGCTGTGTTTATTGATTTCGTGGAAGTTTATGATAAATGTTCTCATATAGGAATGTTTTGGGTGAGATATAATTGAAGATTAGTTGCTGAATACATGAAAATGAACAGTGAACTGTGAATAACCTTACTGCAGACATGTCAAACTCATGATGTCACATGATGTCGCACAATGTATCAGGACAGTTTTGGCATTGCCAGTAATGGGGTGGGGTGCGGCTTTCATGTGATGCGTCCGGCCCGCGAGCCGGCAGTTTGGCATCCCTGCCTTAGTGAGTTGTTCGAAAACATGCAGGAAACTAAGACAAGGATGTGTGTTGCCTCCTTGGTTGCTTAACATATATATTAAAACTGGTTTAATCAATTCTTGTAGTAACATTAGAGGAATTTATTCATTGGAGATTAGAATGCATGTATTTTTATATGCCGAAAATTCTGTGATGTTGGCTGATAAATGAAATAATTTGCAATGAGTGTTAAACAAATTGCATAAGAAAAAAGAAGTAAATTGTTGTAACATTAGAAATACATTGATTGAGAAAGTAAATTAATATAAATTCATATGGTATTTGTGTACTGTGTTGGAAATGGTGGACTGACATTTTTTTCTGTCAAACTCAAGATAAAAAATGGAAAGACCAGGAAGATGATGTGACCAAATGCACACTAAATATATATGGCAAAAAGATAAAGAAAATAGATGAAGATATGTACCTTAGTAAAATATTTACTAAAGATAACACAATGAATGCAGAACTTTTTAGAAAATTAGTGAGTAGGATGTGATCTGTTGCAAGTAATGATATTTGATCAAAGAAGCAACAATATTAAAAATGCTTCTGCTGGCTTTGTTTTAATGAAATTGCAATTGGTTATATCAGGACAAATACAAAAATTAAATGAAATTAAACTGGTTTAGGTTATTTAAAAAAGATCATTTCAAGAATGAATGAATGATGAATGGAATATAGATATAAAAGAAAATCAAATGGCCCATGTAAAAAAAAGCATGTTGAAGTGGTTTAGTCATGCAAAGAAAGTGAATGAGGGTCAAGTAGCAGGAAAAAAAATATGAAGGAAAAGGGCACTGAGAGAAGGACTGAACATCATTAAATAGAATTTATGAGATCCTAAGAATGAGAGACATAAGCATTTTAAAGGCAATGTGTAAAACACTGTATGGATATGGTGGAAATAGTTTGGAAGTATAGAAAGATATGGAGAAGTATAATGAATTATGTTGATGTAAACTAAATTTGATTATATTTTCTTTACTTTTTCTCCACTTTTGCTTTTATTTTGCTTACTATTTCTTCCTTTTAGTGCTTCATGCTGTGAAAATAAATAAAGCAATGGGCATGTGTATATGTTTAATATATTTGTATCCTACCATTCAACTAAAAACTGAAAGGAAAGGAAAGGAAAGGAATGGAATGGAATGGAATGGAATGGAATGGAATGGAATAGAATAGAATAGAATAGAATAGAATAGAATAGAATAGAATAGAATAGAATAGAATAGAATAGAATAGAATAGAATAGAATAGAATAGAATAGAATAGAATAGAATAGAATAGAGCTGGGACATTGGAGGTCTTCTAGTCCAGCCCTCTGCTCAAGCAGGAGAACCTATACCATTTCAGATAAGTGACTGTCTAGTCTCACTTCCAGTGATGGAGTGCCCACAATTTCTGAATGCAAGCTGTTCTACTGGTTAATTGGAGCCCACATGGAAGTATTTCCTTATTTAATTGTCACCATAAAAATCCAACAAAACAGTATTGCTTGAGAAATAGTGGCCGGTCCAGTCACTTTGACAATAAAGTGCTGGTTTGAATCTCAGTCTCTCTAGCCAACTCCTTAATCCTCAGTCATATTGTTTCTCTGATTGCTTAATCTCCTCCTATGCCAACTCTTCCTATGCCAACTCTACAATGGTCACAAAATGGGAGAGAAGCAGCTGAAGGTGGAACAGTCTGAAAGCAAAATACAATTCTGCAGGATCTGGGAATCTAAAGATTATCATGACTGCTTCATAACAAGTAGCATGTGCTCAATGTACAGAGCTGTAATTATTCCAAAATTTCTATTTCCGACCTGTTCTATTGGAACATATTGCATCTCATCTTTTGTACGTAGCAAAAGATCTAAATGATTATAAAGGGAAATGGGGAGATCATTCTTAAGATTCAAGGAGAAAAAACTCTGACCAAATCATTATAGACTTAGCCAGGAGTTTCATCAAGGGAATAAAATAAAGCTTTAGCTGATAGGACCAATTTGGTGCTTGTCTCAACAAGGAAATAAAGTAGCCTTTGCATGATTGACCTCCCTGGTAATATATATCACAGGAAATTATCAAAAACTTCATTAAAGCTCTCTGGTTAGTAATAGAGTTGGGAAGAATCATTTTTAATTTATTTTAATAAAGTTTTCCTATAAGCAAACTTGCCTATACTGAATTCTTGGTATTATTGCAACTCCCAGCCCCCTACCCTTTATTTCATATTTGATTAATGTCATTTAATTATTTCCCCTGTGCTCATTCATCATGCTTAACCCAAAATTAGCTGGGTTTGTGTTCTGCCTTTCTTTTTCTCTGCTTACTGATGGGCTCATTAATCTGTAAGGATATGGAGGGGGGCGACTGTTGACATTCCATTTAATGAGTTTAATTGGAAAGTTGGCCAATTGACACCATTCCTTTTTTCAAATTGTATTTGTCATCTCTCGTTCCCTCCCACACACACTCCTCCATTTCTCTTGTCCATCTCCATATCATGCCATGTTTATGCTGTACTTTATTGTTACTTTTTCCTTTGATTCAGAGTAATAAAAATGAACACTTCCTACTCAATAGAAAATCAAACACCAATATCATGGTCTCATTCAGACTCACTTCAACAATATTTAAAGGAACAGCATAATTTAGACAGAATACACAGAGAAGAATATGGAGAGTCATATTAATCACCAAGGATGTATTCAAAACTGAAGAATAGGGTTGAGTGATTTATATGACAATTATGATGTGAGTCAAAACATTTGAAGTGGTTCCAATATTTAATTTAGTTTTCAAGTGTATTTAGAGTATATAATTCATGCTGATTCTTAATGGAATAACTCAGTTTAAGCAGTTGGGGGAAATGAAGAAATTTACAAAAGACTTCTGTTAGAAACCGTTTGGCAGCAAAAACCTAAATGTGTCCACAACTATTTGAAGGTAAAAAGAATCTTCAAGAATTTAGCCATGTCATGCTTGAAATAGGCCAAATCTAAATTGTATTCCATTTCATATATACTTAAATGTAATTTTATATATATTGAATTAACAAGTTAATTACAATTCAGAATTATATTTAGAAGTCAAACTTGAGATACAAATTTGGCCCTTGCAACCTCAAGTTGTGTACTTCTTCTTTATATATTTTGAGATGGGTTTATGGAATCAATAAAATGCAGTAGTCCTCAAACATACCTGTTCTGATTAATTGAGAACTTTAGCATTTTACTATTGTTGCTGTTGTTCCAGGTAGTCCCTGACTTACAATCATTATTCAGTTATCATTTGAAGTTACAGCGGTGCTGAATGAAAAGGACTTATGACCTGTGTCTGAAATTATGTCCATTGCAGAGCCCCTATGGTGATATGGTCAAAATTCAGGTGCTTGGCAATCTGCCTGTACTTACGGCTGCCTCAGGAGTGCTTCAACTGTCCTACCCAACTATTTCCTGTTCCCATTTATTCCTTTTGGCTTCTTGCCACCATCTTCTTGCTCTCACTGTGGATGAGGCCTACCTGATCTTACTATAGGACGAGGCTGAGATTGGCTTTGCAGCACTCCAAAAACCCCCTTGCAAAAAGCTCTTTGTGGGTCTAGGCTTCTAGTAAAAAAAAATAAAAGCTGAAAGCAGCAAAGGGCGTACCTCATTGGCAACAGAAGTAAGAAGATGAAGTTCAGCTGGTACAGCACAGGATGGCAGGGATGTCCAAGGGCAGGGCGGTGAGGATAAATTCACCTGGAACTGGGCTAGACAGCAACTAGCCTGTCGGGACAAGGCAAGCAACCCCAGAGCTGTATGGTTCCTGGGTCCTCAGTAAGAGAAGAGACTATCTCCAACTCTCCCCCACCCACCTATTTCTTCCCATCTATACTCTTTTGGCCACCCTACCCAAGCTGGAGGGAGTTAAAAACAACTTACCTTGCTGAGGACCAAGCCTGAAGTGGCTAAGATTGAGGTGGGTACTCATTTTAACAACCTGTGATTCTTAGTGAATGTTAACAATGTAGGCAATGACATCTCAGTTTATGACCTTCTCATCTAGCAATGGAAATTCTGTATTCAATGGTGGTCATAATTCAAGAAGCACTGGTAAATATTATTTAATCTAAGCAAGCTTCTTATTGCCCATTGACTAATTAGGCAACATTCTTATCTTTTCCACTCCGTGGTTACTGCTGCCCTAAACAATTCTACACAGCCTTAGAAAGAAATCAGAAGTGAAATTGTCACTGCAGCACCCACAAAAAAATTTACATCTGTTTTTTTTTAATGCAGAAATCTGTTTACATTTAATTGTTTTTATGAAGAACTTCAGGAAGAGAACAATGTAGGCTTTTTAGGTAGTCTTATATAAGCTTATGCATATGTTTTCTCTCCATCAGACAAAATAGGAAAAGGAGAGGAAGATAGTAAAAGAAAGAGTATAAAAATAATAGCAGAAAGAAAAGCCTCCAGAAGCAGGAGGACTTAAAGTTAACACATTTTTGCCAACAGATGTTTTGCTTCAGGTTCCAAATCCAATACTTGGCTTAGTTTAGAACAAACAGTGATAGAAATTGGGGAATTTACAGAGAAGCAAATAAGAAAATACCTGTTTGAATATCATTCATATATCTTTAAAGTATCTTTGCTTTAAAAAAATAAGCTTCTATTTGCATAATCTCAAGTCTCATTGAAATTTAGAGAAAAGTTGTAATGCATTTCCCTCTTTTCATAATATGTAGATCAACACTGTCAGTCATTATTTGCCAATAAAATAGCTGATATCATGATCATCCCAGAAATGTATTCATTCTATTATTTTCATTGTAAGCTTTTAATGATTACGGTAGTTAAAAAAAAAAAATCTCAGGGAGCTGACCCATGCAGTCCTGCCAGAATTCCTTGTCGGCATTGATCACAAAGATAAAAGTCAATTGGCACTAAGGAAGAAGAAGTTAAAAATAAATGAGTGGTTCAATTTATGTTGAAACATAATGGCTCTGAGTTAAGCTATATATATGAGGGCACATATAAGTGCGTGTACTGAGACAGTACAAAATATATCAGGTTCAAAATGTTCAACAGTATTAAATAAATTTAAGAAAGTTATACAATATTTATGTATGTTTCACATAATTTCTATTTTGTATCTAAATATATTAAATATAGTTACTATAGAGGAACATCATGGGTCTGATTTATAAGCCAGACCCAACATATACACAAGGTTAAGTGAAAGGAAGGAGCCTATATTCATTTCTTAAAGCTAAAATGGGAAAGCAGTTGAGTCAGATTTTATTGATTTGATCATTTCAAGGCTGTCTTTAGAAATAATGACTCATGATAAAGCATAGATATCTAGATATTGGTGAATAACCAATTCCAGTATGCTTCATTTGTGGCTAATATCCCTTTCTCTTCCCTTCCTAGCAGGTAGGTAAGTGGTTGCTGCTGAGTAGGGGAGAAAGCAAGGGATTGCAAGAATGGCTGGGAAACTGCTATGGAATGTTCAAAATGAGCAACATGTGGCTGCAGCAGAAGCAGCCCAGCAATGCTGAAGCAGCCAGAATTTCCCAAATTTCATTTCCTCCAGAGTCAGGGGTCTTGAATTTTATATGCATTCTGCAAGTTAGCCATTTGAGGTACCTTGATTCAAAATTGTTGCCATGTAATGCATTGTTTGACATTTAAAGGTTATGGGATTAGAGTTAGTAGCATGTAGATAATGGGTGGTGGGAGAGACAAGAAAGGTAGAGTGACAGACAGCATAAACAATCAAGAAGACAAAGATTCCTCACTCCATAGCCCTCATTTACATTTCTTATTGAATGTTTAATGAATCTGAGTAAATGCTTTATATGAGGAAAAAACATCAAAATAATATTTCTGGCCCAGATTCCTAGATAATAATAATTTATTACACCCACATGACACCTGTTTTTGACTAATGGGGCACCATTTTGAAGTAGAAATGAAGTGCAACCACATGCAGAAGCCAATCCTACTTATATTCAAGGTAAAAGGCATAGTTGATATTGTAAAACATACAGAAGCATTTAAACTTTAGGCATTTATGACACTTACTCAGAAGAACTTACGAATTCTAAGATAGGTGTCATTATCATAACCTTTAACTGTGAAAAAGTGAATGCATAAAGTGCTATTACATAAAATGATATTTTAGTGTTTAATATCTTCCTAGTTATTTAAGCAAAAATAAATAAGACAATTTACATTTCTGTGGTCCATTCCCTACTTTATTTGGAATGGATAATTCACTTGAATTTGGTCCAACAAGGTCAAGATTTTTCATTACTCCCTCACCTTCAAGAACTTTTTCTGATTTATTCAAGATCTCTGGTCAATCCTAATTTTTTCAAAGTAAATATTTGTAACTTTAGCTAAGATCTATTTGGTGGGGATGGATTGGGTAGAATTAACTTTTTGTGAGAAAGCTAAAATTTCATTAATTGTGGGATTTCATTTTATTTCCTGAGAGAAAAGTATTTCATCAAGGAAAGAGTGTTTGATCCAACAATATTATTATAAGCCAAAAACATTCATATTTAAATTAATTAAGTATAATTTACTGAATGTCAATATCATTATCAACTGGTATTGTGAAAACCTACACACATCCTGGAAGTAAATCTGATTGACCATGGGGTTATTTTTCAGCTAAACTTAAAAAGGGTTGCATTGTATCATACATCAAAAATTAGCTAAATTGAGAGGTCACTCATTTGTAATGTACTTTATCTCCAATATGGTCTTTGCAATTAAATGGCTGATTTATGTGAATAGATGTGATTTGATTCATTGCAATCAAATCAGATATTTCAGATAAAAATTATCTTGTGGGTTCCAGGACTTACTTTTACTGTATAAATACAATTGATTGATCAGTTGACAGCTAGAGAACTATGGAACTTCAACGATTTGTAATGCTCCAGGGGTTCTCAACCTTGGCAACTTTAAGACTTGTGGACTTCAACTCCCAGAATTCCTCAGCCAGCAAAGCTGGCTGAGGAATTCTGGGAGTTGAAGTCCACAAGTCTTAAAGTTGCCAAGGTTGAGAACCCCTGCATCACTTTAATTACTAGAAAAGAGTTGAATCTGACAATTGTCAACAGTCTGTTAAGGATTACAAGCAAATTTTATATAAGATATCACTTTGAAAAACTGCCAAATTGGATAGAACAAAATAATATATTGATGGAGGAACTGGATGTATTAAATGAGAGAGAGGATATAGACTAATGTCAAGTTTTACTATATCATCTAAAAAATATTCTAGTGCCCCAAGAGCCTCTTTATATTTTCAGGGCCTTAAAAATGTCATTTAATTCCAGAGGCAGGTTATGGAAGAAACTGTAAGAATCCTACATTGATAGGTGGTTATT
Organism: Bothrops alternatus; assembly: GCA_034064705.1. NCBI lineage: Eukaryota > Metazoa > Chordata > Lepidosauria > Squamata > Viperidae > Bothrops > Bothrops alternatus. Next base: position 30,056,757 of record JARGCV010000009.1, read on the forward strand.
GTTTCTAATTAAATTGATATCTGAAACCACCTAAGTGGTTTCACTGAGATGAATTAAATGGTCTTCTTATTTTGGAGAAATAAATCAGTTCAATTTTATCTAAATCTATTTTGTGTTCCTCAGGTCCCTTAGACATAATAATCATCTCAAAAGCTTGATTGATCAGATTCCTACTAAAAAAAAAAGGTCAAGCTAGATTGCATATTAGCTTTCTTCTTGTTTAATATTTATGTTAACTTTGTGGCACAGTCCTTAACCAATACGGTAAAGAACTTTATTTTTTTATACTGACCATAAGAAACCTGAACTATAGTCACATATCATACTGATGATATGGCAATCTTTTTGACAGGTTTGATAGATTTATAAGAGGGCTTCATATTTTTCCTTTTATTATGTTGTGGAAAGCCTAACCATAAATTATGGAAAAATAAAGATCATGTCTTTTTCAAAGAGAAGTAGGTGAGAGATTAATGGAAATTACATAGAATAGTCCAAGACCTTTAAATATCTTGGGATCATCTTCCATGCTTTAGGCACCTGGAATATGAAGGGGAAATCAGCAGCAGAAAGGGCACAAAAAAAGTAAAGCTATCCCCCCCTCTCTCTCCTTCCCTTCCTCCCTCCCTCCCTCCTTCTTTATCTCTCTCGGAGAGGCAGTGATTTCAAACTCAATACACATAATGTATTCAAAGCTAAATTAATTCTTTTTTACCTTTTCATTGCTCAGTCTTCACATAGGCTTGAAATCTGTATCTAAAAGACCACCAGCTATTTTGGATTGTATAAGAAACTTATTAAGAGCTATCTTCAGGATCAAGAGCTGAGCTGATCCAGAGATAACAAAAGCCTTGGTGTTTTAGTACATCTAAATAGAATAGAATAGAATAGAATAGAATAGAATAGAATAGAATAGAATAGAATAGAATAGAATAGAATAGAATAGAATAGAATAGAATAGAATAGAATAGAATAGAATAGAATAGAATAGAATAGAAGGGACCTTGGAGTTCATCCAGTCCAACCCCCTGCTTAGGCAGGAAACCCTGTACCATTTCAGACAAATGGTTGTCCAGTCTTTTCTTAAAAACTTCCAGTGTTGGAGCATTCACTGCTTCTGGAGGCAGGTTGTTCCATTGGTTAATTATTCTAACTGTCAGGAAGTTTCTCCTTAGTTCTAGGTTGCTTCTCTCCTTGATTAGTTTCCATTTGTTGCTTCTTGTCCTGCCCTCAGGCGCTTTGGAGAATAGCTTGACTCCCTTTTCTTTATGGCAGCCCCTGAGATATTGGAACACTGCTATCATGTCCCCCCTTGTCCTTCTCTTTGTTAAACTAGACAAACCCAATTCCAGCAACCGTTCCTTATATGTTTTAGCCTCCAGTCCCCTAATCATCTTTGTTGCTCTTCTCTGTACTCTTTCTAGAGTCTCAACATCATTTTGCATCGTGGTGACCAAAACTGGATGCAGTATTCCAAGTGTGGCCTTACCAAGGCATTGTAAAGTGGTATTAATACTTCACGTGATCTTGATTCTCTCCCTCTGTTAATGCAGCCTAGCACTGTGTTGGCCTTTTTGGAAGCTGCAGCACACTGCTGGCCCATATTTAGGTGATTGTCTACTAGGACTCCGAGGTCCCTCTCACAGTTACTACTATTGAGCAAGGTGCCACCTATGCTGTATTTGTGCATTTGGTTTTTCTTGCCTAAATGTAGAACCTTGCTTTTTTCACCATTGAATTTCATTTTGTTAGATAGTGTCCAGTGTTCAAGTCTGTCCAGATCCTTCTGTATCTTAAGCCTGTCTTCTGGAGTGTTGGCTATTCCTGCCAGCTTGGTGTCGTCTGCAAATTTGATGAGTTCCCCATCTATCTCTTTGTCCAAATCGTTGATGAAGATGTTGAAGAGCACTGGGCCCAGAACAGAGCCCTGGGGCACCCCACTACATACTTCCCTCCATGTAGATGTGGTTCCATTAAGGACCACAAGCTGAGTACGGCCGGTCAGCCAGCTATGGATCCATCTGGTGGTGATTCTGTCTACCTGACATTTTTCTATCTTAAAGACATTAACTTCCCTATAACAGAAAATGGCAATTAAAGCCAAATGGAAATGGCTAGACCCCAAATACAGTATCTTTCTATTAATGAAAGGTAAGTTTGATAAAAGTTGATTCATTCATTCATCATTCAAAGGCTACTTTGCTTAATTAGGAAGTTGCACAAAAAGTGTTACCCATATACTTGCTACGTCTCTACTGATATTTCCATTTAGAAAGGAGTGAAAGAGGCTGCATTCTGGCCTTTCTTGTCCTTAATATTTATGCAAAGTCTACGGGCATCATATATGCCAAAGCAAATATGCTAAATTTGGCATATTAGACTTCTTTCATACTAAAGGAAAGCAGGCAAGAACACACCTGGTACCACAAAATTCTTTAACACTGTGACTTCCCAAAATTGAACTTTACTCATTCTATCCTTTTAACTGCTTCCATAAAGAGTGGCAGAGTGAGACCAACTCAATGCCAGGGAAATGTCTATTTCAAAGAGCATATAATAACTGTTTTTTTTTCAGTCCATATTCATAAAAGTGCTATTCCAAATATCTTGCTGTATCTGAACTACAACACTTTATTTAGAAGCTGGAATGATCCCACTGGAATCTAGGAAGAGTCTGCATATGCTATGTCTGTTTCAAGCTTTGATAAAGCCCTTGACCATCATGATCCTTCTAGTTATTATTACTTCTTTCTGGAAAACCAACATCCAGAAGGATCATGTCAGTGAGGCCAGGATATACACAGGAAACCCTTCATATCAACTAATTAACTGTTCAATATTATCTGCTAAAACTGTTTCCTTAGTTTGCTTTAATGTCTTACCCTCTGAATATTGAAGTGAAATTATACAGTAGTGGCCAAAATTGTGGAAACCTTTTGAGAAAAGTGTATTTTTGAGGTTTGTTGTCTAATAACACCACCTTTTTTTGGAGTAGTATCATACAATTATATATCAATGGAAAGATAATTTAATCAAGAATGTAATGCAACATAGTTTGTTCAATTATCTATACTATATTCTATGAAAAGTTATAGCCAAAAAACCAGAAAAAGGAAGCACAACTTACTTAGGTTGATATCAGGTAGCTTTCCTTCATCTGATTGTAGCCAATGAGCATGAGTGTTTAGAGAGCCAATCAGATGCTATCTTGTTTTGGCAATGAGCCAATCAGATCACAGTAGGATTCAGTTATTGATATCATGTACTGAAGCTGAGAGGAGGACATTTGTCAGTGTGTTATGTGATCGCTATCAAGTTGGTTGCATTTTTTTCCTTTCATTTAGTGAGCTTATAAAATATAATAAAATTAAAGTAATGTGCAAAGAGTTGACTGGTTGCCCAGAAAGCGATGTAAAATAGTATTAGTAAGTGAACAAGGCTACAGTTATAAAGAAATTAGAAGAAAAATTGGTGGAAACTTAACCAAAGGTGGCATTTCTACTGTACACTTTTCCCAAAAGGTTTCCACAATTTTGGCCAATATTGTAACAATATTCCTTTTGAAGAGCAAACCTTTCCCCATGAGCTGAAAGAACTACAATTCTAGCCCACATGCTCTTTGCATCCTACCCTCATAACTTTGCTTGCTATGAGTTTAAACTCTTCTATGATGAATTGCATGATCTTCTTCAGCTGCCACTGCTTTACAAAGGAAAACATTCTTCTGAATTTAAAATCTTATAAATATGCAAACTATTTTTATGATTTTTATGCTATTCTATGTTACATCTCACTGGTCAGAACCATAACAAAGTAAATACATACACATATATACCTATCTATCCACTTAGTAGTTTAACAATTTAATATTTTAGTATTTTATTCACAAAGTAGTTTTATAATTTAGTTTTACTATTCTACTACTTGTACTTATAGTATCTTGCAATTTGAAGCATTTTATTTCTATTAATATTATTAAATATTCTATTTAATATTAAATATTCTATTTAGAAATCTTATTTAGATATCTCTGTATCTAAATTTGAGCTGTGTAAAATTTTACAAATATATAAAATGCTAGTTAATGACTATAATATATAGTTTTGAAATGTTTCCAACTCCTATACCTTTGTTCTGAATAAAAAGTATAGCAGGACTGGGAAAAAACTGTGAGTGATAACTATTCTATAATACTATATCATGCAAGGCAACATTGCTTGTTCTAAAATGTGTGCCAGTTAAGTGGCTAGATTCAGGAAAGGCCACTCACATATATCATATGCATACTATTCCTTTTGAAGAAGATTGCTGGGAGATGTAAAGAAATCCTTAATAGTATTAACTGGAAAAAAGGGGGATCAAGTGGCCAATGAAAAATTTAGATAATTTTTTACAGGCTTCCAAAGACTGCATCAAGACATGAATATTTCTTGAAAACTGCATAGTAATTGCAGGCAGTATATCTCTATAAAACTGTGGGTTGGCAATTTGTATATTAGAAACATCGATGCTGTAAAGTAATCTGTTCTCATCATGTGCTACTTAGATTCTTATAGCCTAATAGAGAGGGGAAATCTATGGCGCTCCAGAAATTTTTGGATGACACATCCCATAAACTCTGACTTTTAGTCAAGCTGGCTAGATTTGATAGGAATTAAGTTCAACAATATCTGCAGGGTGTGGATTATCTTCCTCTGTTCTTGTAGATGTCTTTGACCACCAAGGAACCTAATTTCTTGCAGGTATGTGGACTTTTCTATCGAACGTACACTAACATTCCAAATTTATCCTCAATTTTTACCTGGATTCAAATAAAACTGAAGTTCTGTTTGAATATAACCTTCTATAGTTTTCTTGTGAACCATACAAGCAAGGGGAGAACATAAAGGCCTTTCTTGGCATAGAAAGGTGAATGAGTTGTGTGAGTTTTGTAAGTTTTAAAATCTTCATCTGAACTTTTAATGTTCAAAACAGCAGATTACAAAAATATTCTGTAACAGTAGCTGAAAAACAATGATAAAAAATTTGATGCATTGCTTTTTTAAAAATAGCAGCAAAGATTTTGAGCCCCAAGCATTTTGTTTCTGATGAATGCCAACCAGTGCAAATGAAAGATTACCCTGTCAATTCTGTGCAAAGTGTCTGATATTTGTTGCTTAACTTCAGAATAAAAAATAGGACCTGTCTTCAGAAGTTTTACCTATCCTCTAGAAATGATGACTGGGATTACAGTAGTTGAAGTTTAACATATGAAGGGGAACCACATGATGGAGAAAGCTGCTTTAGACAATCATGTGTTCTAAGTGTACGGAAAAGTCCTAGAATTCTTTGTTGAATTGTTTCTGTCATATGCTCATAGCTTGCTATTTCCAGAAAGAAATACTATGCAAACTCATAAGATTACTGCAGATAAACAATCCATACACTCCATAAACAAACTGATCAAGGGCCAGCATGGCCAATACTGAAAAACTCTGAGATCTGTAGTTCAGCAACTGAGGACAACCAATGTTTTACTGTGAGTTTGACATGGAAGGAGAGCATATATAATGGATTATGGTTTTGATAGCATTCAAAGGGTTTACAATTTAAGGACATTAGTGCATTAAATAGAGCTGTTTTATAAAAGACATGACATTTGTATTTCACCTTTTTTTAAAAAAATATTTATTATTAAATGTATTTATCTTTCCACAGGGACTTTTTTATATACATGCTGCAATCTTTGAACTAATCTTTGTTCTTATCAGTGTACATCACAACTTTTATGTTACATCCATTGGTTAGCCTTTTCTTCAGAAATTCATAGCAACTCATATAGGGAGTTTCAGTTCATGTTTCATACCATTAGAAACCTGTGAAGTTGAATGTATTCAGGAAAAAAGCTAATATCGGTCAGTGAGTTTCCATAAGTGAGGATGAATCAGCAATTGAATTCCAGTCTGCCCATGAAATAATGTTAACTTTCTTCTGTAAAAGAGCCATTTCAAAGAGGGTCCAATTTCTTCCTGAAAATAAATCTTCTGGAGCAGGAATCAATTCAAAGTGTTCTGGAGCAAAAACTACAATTAAAACACTAAAAACAGCTTTCTGTTCAAAAAAAACCTACAGTATTAGAGCATCCCTGGAATCAGTAGATTAGGAACTATGGTGACACAATGTTTAGAATGCAGTATTGCAGGCTAACTCTGTTCACAGTAGTTTGATCCTGACTGGTTCAAGGTTGACTCAGTCTTCCATTCTTCCAAGGTCGGTAAAATGAGGACCCAAATTGTTTTGGACAATATGCTGACTCTGTAAACTCCTTAGAAAGGGCTGTAAAGCACTGTGAAGTAGTATATACATCTAAGGGCTATTGCTATTGCTAGATTAATGCATAATTGAAAAAATATTTTGAATATCCCTACTTATAATATCATTTAAAAAAACTGGATATATTTTATTTCATTTTCTGAATTTTATCTTTTCATCATATATATTTTATGTCATAATTATACTACAATCTATAATTAGGGAAGATGTAACCTATATGCATCTGCTCTCCCCATATCTAAAGACAGCCTGTCAATTGAATAGTCACTGAATGTCTGTTTTTCTAAATGTAAAGATGGATGCCCTTTATATTTAACATTCTATTAGCTTGATATTTTATATTTAATAATACCTGAACAATAAAATTACCATAAATATATATTTATATTGTTTGGACAGTTATCAGGAGAGTATTGTCATAACCTTGAAAAAGAAATGAAAGAACAATTAAATAAACATCATCTGAATAAGAGAAAAGGGTCAGAAAGATGCTCAAGATATCTTCCCTGAATTCTTTTTAGTCTAAGAAGAAGCAGATGGAAATGCTGGCAGGCTTTTAAAATTCTGTTAATATATCCTATAACAATAAAACACAATTCTAGTAGTCTTTGCAGTGTGTATTTTCTAACCTGGCATAACTTAAAAGACTGATCGTTACATTACCCACAACTAAAGAAAACATGGATGTAACAGGAAATATTTTTTTAAACACGGGAAAAGGGAAAACCAATAACAGTAGTGTAGCACATTCATTTTGCCATAAATTATCAATACAAATAAAATGGAGAAATAAAAATATTACATATATTGAGAGATAGATAACTTCATTCTTAATATTAAGATAAGCATTTTGAGAATATAATCGATGTTCCTTTATTAGAAACATGAAAAACAACTGTGCTCTTATCACTTTTTGTCAATGAAGGTTTATTCTGTTTTGAAAATATAACCAATATTCTTGATTCTTTAATAAAGAGAATTTTCCCATAGTAATAAATTATTTCCCAGTTAGGTACCATTTTGATAACTGGGAGGTAATTCTCTCATAAAAAATATGCCAAGATGTGTAGACTTACCTGAATAAAGATATATTCATCCTGGACAACAAGTGAACTTGTATCAATGGAATGCAAAAAAGGTCCATTCCTGGTGGTCTCTGAACATTCTTGAATTCTACAAGTTATATAATGGGCATCTATATGGGAAAGATAACCTTGTATGAAAAAAATGTTGATCAACAGTTTGTTATGCATTAAGAAAAGCAAATTGCCAACTTTGTATTATATATATTCTCCGGTTAGCCATGCCATCCTATTGCGTATTTCTGAAATCCCTGTTTTTTTTCCCTACTTTTTGTTATGTCTGGCCTCTCTCAACTCATTAAAATCCACATAAATATGTCTTTAAGAGATTTATTAAACACAGTTCAAAAGGATTCATTTCAAAGCAAGCTGCTGACATTTTGCTGGCAGAAACATCCAAGACTCATTATTTACATTTAGATTACAACAAACTCCTTCCAAAATTTTCCAATTACTCACTCTGTCTTTATCACATTGTCCGAGACCTCATTATCCTTCGCTAGGTTGTCAAAACATCAGACTTTCAAAGCATTGCAAAAGTTTCCAAACCTCTCATTGATAAACGTTGCTCGTAACAAGGGCGTAGTCTACTTCCCCCCTCTAATATAGTGTCCGATACGTCACTTCCCCCCATTACTTCCTTTTTCCGGTTAACTGACACCTTCGCTTATCAAACCTTCGGAACCTCGGATCAATCCATTTATCTTCTTGCTCTAAATCTGACTCATCATTTGGAGAGTCTGATTCAGAATGCATACAAAACTCCTCATTATCTGATTCGGCTGCCGGGGGGGGGGGGGAATACCCAGAGGGGCCTGCTTGTGCTTCCTCCCCCTCTGATATGTCATCATCCAGTCGTGAGACACCCACAACACTTTTAAGCTCCCAATTAGGTATTAGGTGAGCAATACATCCATAACATTTTTTTAAAAATTCACCTTTGGGTGAAGGTGAAAAGTAAATTCCCAGCTCTTTTTTTAATTAAAAAGTCTTACTGAAATTTTGTTGGATAAGGCCTGGGAATAGAAGTAGGATGAATATGCTTTAACAGGTAAATGAGGTGGGGAGAGATTCTTTTTTCCTCTTCACTGAACAGTGAGAGATTTTGGCACACTTAAGAATAAGCATCTTATTTAAATATTTTTACCCATCTGAATTTACAGAAACTATAAAGTGCTCCAAAACAGCCTATAAAATTCCAGAATGTAATCCTTCTTCTGATGTCACTTTAAGCAAGGCAAAATACTTTACTATGTCCACTGTATTCATCTGCTAAAATCTGTTATTTATGATAGGTTAACAAGATTTCATTCTGTCTGATCTCCCCCAAAGTCCAATGGGAGCAAAGCGCCCAATTTATTCACATCCACATTTTGGGTGTATTTCATTTCAATTCCTATTCCTAATCATTCAAGATTTTGTTTTGTCGTCAGTTAAAATACAGTGCAATAGTTCAATGCAATTCATGTTTTTGCATGTATTTCATTCATGCTGAATATCCAAGCTTTTCATCTACAAAAGCAAAAATTATATCTACAGTTTTTCACTATTCATTCTTTAAGTACAGAGACTTTCTATCTTCTAGTAAACAAATAATTCTAACTCTACCTATACATTGTAATACTGATAAAAAGATACTGTAGCAAGATTTAAGACCGACTCTTCATTAGTCTAAAATGCTAATGATAAACATATTTTAAATTGTATTAGTTGTCAGCAAAGTTTGTTGAGCTCAATTATGCAGATTATTATTTTCCTGAGGAATCTAGCTACATAGTCATAAAAGATTGAGCAGCAAACATACACAATTCAATTATTGGATTAAAAACAAATACATTTAAAAATCATTCTTCTTGGATATTTTGATGGTCAGACTATAAAGCAAAGTGTCATTACAAACACATAGCAATTAAAATGTATTTTTTTCTTGATCTTATAAGAATTAGGCATTACAGATTGACCCAGACTGGGATCCTATTAAAAGAATAACTAATAACTAAATGTTCAATCAGTGTAATAGAGCCTGAGATAAATTTACTGATTTATATATCAGTACATACATACATACATACATACATACATACATACATACATACATACATACATAATCACTCCAGCAATATAATACCTATTTATTTGCTGGAGTGATCTGTGTGTATGTATGTACATACTGATTTATAAACCTATATAACTGATAGATTATGAATAATATATAGACATTTCATAAATTCTACATACAAGAAATTACCATTTAATGTCTAATAGGTAATTTCTTGTATCTAGAGTCTATGGAAATATCCACCATACGTTATTCATAATCTATTAGTTATATAAAAATTTGCTTAGCACAGTTTATGAAAACTGTGACTCAAAAATTTAAGCACTGAACTGAGAGGTTGGATTGAATTTGGATTTGTTATCAATAATATATGAAAATATTCGTATTGCATAGGAAATGTATCATTCTGATATATTTTCACTAATATACCAATATATTCCAAAAGGATACCTTCTTAGGTTTCACAGGGACACAGAAAAAGTTTTATTTCCTCAGTCTTCTCTTCCATTTTTTCCCCTCATTTAACCTTACTGCCTTATCTCATCTATTCATTCAGGAATACATACCTACATTTACTTTATAAATATAGCATAATGAAACAGCATGAAAACACCCTTCAAACATGCATGCATCTAGCTACAGTCATAAAAGCAATTTGGCATCCACTTCCTAGTGCAACTGCAACATGTGGGTCTACACAAAATAACAAATGAAAGAATAAAAGTGGATATGTCTAATAAATAATCAAATTCAATAAGGAAATGAAAGGAGGCACTTCCTGGAGCTCAGAATCCATGAAGCAGCTAAGAACCATTTTGTCAAACAAAGAAGCAGAAAAGAAATCAGCTCTTAACTAGCAACGAGCCACATTTTTTCTCTCCCAACATAAAGAGACCATTACAGCAATGGGAATGGTGTTTTGATCTCTATTATTAAAAAAGAAAATCTTGCAAAGAGACATATGTTGAAGGCAGCTGATATATTAAATAATTATTGAAATAAAGGATTAAGCTGTTTTATAGGAGAGAAATATAAGTGTTATTTAGGAATATAAGTGTTATTTATGGAATTCACTTCCAGAAGGGGTCGTGACAGCTGTCAATCTTGACAGCTTCAAGGCAGGGTTAGATAGATTCATGGATGCCAAGTGTATCGGTGGTTATTAAAACGGATGTCCATGTGCCGCCTCTATGTTGGTTGAGGCAGGCAGGATTCCCTTGAGTACCATTTGTTGGGGGTCAAGGGAAAGGGAGGGCCTTCTCTTTCTGCTCAAGATCCCCATGTACAATTGGTGGGCCACTGTGTGACACAGAATGCTGGACTCGATGGGCTTTGGCCTGATTCAGCATGGCTCTTCTTATGTTCTTATGTTCTTATGAAAGCAAAGTTAAATACTACATAAAGATTAAAAGAAAAAACAGATTCCATTAAGTAAGCAGGATTTCCTGCTTTATATTTTATATTTATATTATTTAATCACATCCTACCTACATTGCAGAGACATTGAATTTAGATGGAGGAGACACAATTCAAGATTTGACATTATCAGAAAGTTACTATCTTTCTGTGCAATCCAACCTATCTGAAAGGGATGTTGTTATATGGATAAAATAAGGTTTGTTTGTTTGTTTGTTTGTTTGTTTGTTTGTTTGTTTATTTATTTATTTATTTATTTATTTATTTATTTATTTATTTATTTATTTATTTATTTATTTATTTATTTATTTGGATTTGTATGCCGCTCCTCTCCGAAGACTCGGAGCGGCTCACAACATATATATATAAACAATTGCAACAAATCTGAACAACATTAAAAATACAAACCCCATACATGTTACATGTTCAGAAGTTTGAGCTACTAAAGAAAAGGTAGGATATAAATATAATGTATTGTAAAGAAGAGCCATATTTGTCTATGGTAACAAAAATCAGAAGGCATCTGGTAGCACCTTTTCCATTTAGCAAATTTTATCAAAAGACATAAGCATCCACAAGGTGCAGCTCATGTCATAAAGCGCATAGAGTGATTTGACTGATCTAGACTTAAACTAGGAAGAGACAGGGTGTGTGAAAGGAAGAGTAAGAAAGATTGATTGTGCAGATACAGGTTACGTGTGAGACAAATTATAAATACCTCCCAAGTTAACAATTATAATATATTAGAAAGCCATTGTGGGGTTTTTTTATTTGTTTTGAGACCCTCTGAGATTATCTGGTCCTTTTTGATTGTGAGTTCAACAATTTATCTCTCAATAGTGCTATTAAAAACTCAGTTTTCCAAAACAATCACTTTGAGATCGTCCACAGAGTATCCTGGAAGTTTGAAATGATCTGATATTACTTTGTCCTTGTTCTGAGTCCTCATGTCAAGCTTCTATCCATTACCTTTTTTGCACAATTTTTTTCCTATTTGTCCTATGTAGAATTCAAAGAACAATACTGGAAGATATTTATTCCATTAGAGGTAGAAAGGTGAAGGTACCTATAATCTTTGCATACTTGCTAAGCCCTGTGATTGAGTTGTTGGTGTTGATATGTGGTCAAAAGAGACATTTAAGATTTTGGAGTGTCTGATTCTCATATTGGCATAAATGTGTAGGTTGTTTGTTGTTGCTTGTGAGAATCTGGTTCAGGTTGGTTGGTGGTTCTTTGGATACAACTAGAGGTTTGCCTCCAAGTGCCTGAGGAAATGTAATGTTATTGTCAATAGGTTTTGTAGCTTATTAGTAATATGTTTGAATGTTTTAAGCTATCAACTGTCTGTAACTAACAACCAGAAGTGTTCTATTCTTCATCTATAATGTGTATGTAAGCTTAATACATATTATGGATGGATGATGGTTTCATTTTGTTATGTATCTTGCCCACCCCCTATGGAACTTGCATAATGGATCTTTCCATCACAACATAAACAACATTCTCCTTCCATTAAGAGTTGGCATTCTATTGATTTGCTAATAGTTTTATTTTGATTTTATCTGTTACATTCATTATTATTAATGGTCTTATTTGCTTTTTATATTTATTATGTTATTGCTTTATAGTTTTATATGATTGTCTTCTATTATAATTGATCGTCAATCAATTTTTAAGAGGCAATGTAGTTCATCTTTCCCACTGTGAAATATAGCTCTGACTGCAGGTTAGTTATCTTTACCCAGCAGCTTAAAGCAGCATTATTCAGGAAGTGCACTTTCCCTGCTGTTTGTCCAGAAAGCAAACACCTAATTATTTCCCCCTCTACTCCTAAGGTCAGGGTAGTGTTAATAAAAAGGCTGAATTTGCAATCACATTTAACTTCCCTTTTGACTAATTCAAAATGGAATTTGATAGATCTGAGAAGTGCTAAAGTGTCAGGCCAGGCACAGCAAACCACAGAACAGCAAAGCAAAGGGAGGAGAAATCTAAACTAGACAGACCAGGGAGAGGCAACTGCAGGAAATAATAGATAACTCTTGCTGCAGCAGGACTTATACCTCCACTCATGGGAAACTCTGTGGCCATGGATCTACTCTAGCAACCTCCTAAGAATCGGATAGAACTCTTGTACACTTCATAGAAAGAAGAATGAAAGGTTGTGTATAAGTGGGCATGAGCCCTTAAATGATTCAGCAAAGAATTATTGGCACAAGACATCTTTTTGCTCCAACTTCAGTTTCTAAAAGGAACATTTCTAGATCTTGAGAAGTTCATTTCGTAGGTTATATACTTCTGTAAGAACTGAAGCCAGATCTTAAATAAAAAAAACTGGTAAAATAAAATAATTTTATATGCTTTTCTCAGAAACACAGCTAAATGAACGGACTGCAAACTCCTCTGAGCTGCCTTACTAATATAGCTTCCTGAATTGGGAAATATGAGATTAATAACTTCTCTTTTCAATTGATGGGACTGCTAGGAGAGTCATTGATCACCTGCCAAAGAGTTGTTTGATTTCTTGGAACAACCTGTGGTTTGTTCTTCATTAGTATCTAGTATCCATTTTCTAGCTGAACCAATCCACCAGTGTATTGTGGATTCTCTGACAAGTTCTGCTTTTGTCTTTTATTCTTTGTAGGAGTTTACTGCCTATTTCATCAACTGATTAAACTGATATATACTTCTTCCTGATTTGACTTGGTAGTTATCTTGTATTTTAGGCAGGAGAACATGCCAGACTTTTAGGAGCATCTGGGTCTTGATAAGAGACCACAACTTACTACTCGATAAGATAAAAAAATGTGGGTTAGACAGCATTACCACCAGATGGATTCATAGCTGGCTGACCAGCCATACTCAGTGTGTGGTCATCAATGGAACTGCATCTACATGGAGGGAAGTGTGTAGTGGAGTGCCCTAGTGCTCTTCAACATCTTCATTAATGATTTGGATGTGGGGATAGATGGGAAACTAATCAAATTTGCACATGACACCAAGCTGGCAGGAATAGTCAACTTTCCAGAAGACAGGCTTAAGACACAGAATGATCTTGACAGACTTGAACATTGGGCGCTACTAACAAAATGAAATTCTGAAAAAAGTAAGATTCTACATTTAGGCAAGAAAAAACAAATGCACAAGTAAAGTATAAGTAGTACCTTGCTCAATAGTAGTAACTGTGAGAGGGATCTTGGAAACCTAGTGGACAATCACTTAAATATAAGTCATCAGCGTGTTACAGCTGCCAAAAAAGCCATCATAGTGCTAGGCTGCATTAATAGAGGGATAGAATCAAGATGATGTGATGTGTTAATACTACTTTATAACAACTTGGTAAGGCCACACTTGGAATATTGTATCCAGTTTTGGTCACCATGATGTAAAAAAAGATGTTGAGATTCTAGAAAGAGTACAGAGAAGAGCAACAAAGATGATAAGAGCACTGGAGGCTAAAACATATAAGGAATGGTTGCTGGAATTGGGTATGTCTAGTTTAATGAAGAGAAGGACGAGGGGTGACATGATAGCAGTGTTTCAATATCTCAGGGGTTGCCACAAAGAAGAGGGAGTCAAACTATTTTCCAAAACATCTGAAGGCAGAAGAAGAAGCAATAGATGGAAACTAACCAAAGAGAGAAGCAACCTAGAACTAAGGAGAAATTTCCTGATAGTTGGATCAATTAATCAGTGAAACAATCTGCCTTTAGAAGTTGTGAATGCTCCAACATTGGAAGTGTCTAAGAAAACACATGGTGATAGAACTAAAGATAGCAGCAGCCATGGATGTGTTTTTTTAAATGTGCTGTGTTTTCTATTTCCCAGCTGAGGGATGTAATGGAGAAAGAAACCAATGAAAAGGTTTTTTTTTGTTTTTTTTTCCATCATAGCAGTATGTGACAATGGAAATGATTCATCCCAGAGTTGAAGGAATGTCCTTAAAATCTTAATGGATTCTAGAGTTCTCCACAAAGATAAAGGGATGTTGGCTCCTATTTATTTAAGAAAGAGATATAGTATAGCTAGATAGAAATGTCTGGCTTGTAATCACTGATTATTTGTGCCTAGATGCAGGGGCTGGCTACAAACACTAACATTTAAGGTGGAAAATGACCCCTTATTTGATTATTATTGTTATTTCATGGTGGTGTAACAGAATACAGCATTAATGCATAAAATTCACAGAAGAACAGATAAGACTAGCTGCTGAAGAGTGACTTTTCTTTCTTTGGGCAGGAAAATCAGATCTGTTTTGGAGTCCAGAATGGCAATGTGACTTAAACGATTAAGCTTTAATTAAGAAACCCAAGGTCTACATTTTTGATCTAGGGTCCTGTTCGATTGAAGTAGATCAAATTAGGTGGTCATCCAGTCAGGGATTCACATGAATTCTCTAGGATATGAAATGGCTATCACAATAATCTTCATATATTTTCTGGAAGCAGACAAAACTTAGAGAATCCTTGGCAGAATTGAAAGGTTTATGAACAAGACAGGACCAGAAATAGGATATTGCCTCTCTGAGGAGGCAACATTGAAATGTTTTCTAATCATAGCAAATGGGCAGTATATATCTGTTCTTGAAAAATACATATGTTGTATTAATGAAATTATGAGCCAGTAAAGATACTAGGGAAAATTTCAGTACCTCCAATGGAAAATAAAAATTACTGAGCGAGATAAAATAACCTTGTCCCTAATGTTTGAATGCCATTCAAATGCCTTTTAAGTTTTTAGATTATTTAATTATCTGTTTCAACCCTTGTCACTCTTAACATAACATCAGAGGGAAATACAAGAAGGCACAATGATGTATGTATTATTTAAGATGTCATAAATAATACATTTATTATTACAAAGAAAATATATTCTGCTATGAGATGAGAACTTTAATTCTATTTATTTTGAAAAATGGGGAGAAAAAGAACTTTTAGCAATCCTATGAGGGGCACCCAAGATTTTGGTTAAAGCATTTTCATTCAATAATTCTTTGCCAGTTTGGAAACAGCTTTGGACATGAGCAATGTTGAATAGCTGGGCTGATTCATTTCCAGATCATGTATTACTATATGTAGTGGAAACCTTCTGTTTTTGTACACTTAATTTCCAATGTTTTCATCATGTTTGTTTTTGAATCTGTTTCATTTTCTCTGAGCTTTTCTCAAATCATGTTGCCCAGACTCAGGTTTGTCTTCCTCTATTTCAGGGGTTCTCAACCTTGGCAACTTTAAGACTTGTGGACTTTAACTCCCAGAATTCCTCAGCCAGCTTTGCTGGCTGAGGAATTCTGGGAGTTGAAGTCCACAAGTCTTAAAGTTGCCAAGGTTGAGAACCCCTGCTCTATTTGTAAGGAGACGCAGTGAGGGAATTTTTATGCTGCAAGATATGCAAATGTTGAAGATACAGCAGTGATTTTTGCTCTTTTTCTCAGCATAACCCAAATAGTCAGTGTAAAACCACAATGCCGCATCATACATTTTTGGGAATTTAACCAGTAAGAGACTTGAATGTTAGCTTCACTGATACATGAGTTGTACTTGAAGGTTTTGCTTTTTAATGTCAATTAGTCTAATTAAATTATTTTTTTGTATCTTGGGAGATTGTTTTCTGTCTGTTCAGTTGTGTCCAATTTTTTAAAAAAATTTCTTGCAGTTTTCTCAGTAAGGTTTTTCAGAAGTGCTCCTAGGCTGAAAGTGAGTGGCCCAGGTTTGCACAGCTGGGTTTGTGCCTAAGGTGGGACTAAATCTCAGGGTCTCATGGTTTCTAGCATGTTGTCTTAACCACTACATTTCTTTAATAAAGAATAAAGGTTATAATGATAAATATTAAAAAGATTCAATCTGGGTCGGTCACCGGGACCCATCCTCAAGGAACTTCTCTCTCACCAGAATGTGTCTGACAACTCAGAGACATTCTCTGAGGATGGGCTTCAACATAAGTCTGAAAGCTCAGAAGATTAAACCTCTGGTCCCAATGACTGACCCAGATTGGATCTTGTAACATTATCCTGGAACGTGTATGTTAAATGTGAATATAGACTGAATATAAAAGTGACTAACTAGTACAAAATAAATATATCAAAATAATTTGAAGATATAGGCATGAATGAATGAGGATGCAATTGGAAAACAAGAAAGAAGAATGAATTTTCCAACAGGAAGATTCTTTTTTAAAAACCATGGCTATAAACATTGATGAAATCTCAAAAGAGAGTTCTGAGAAGTTTATAAGATACAATTTGTATATAGATATGGTCTCCAAGTATGGAAATGTATGGGAAATAGTGTTGGCATAAAGTAGATTTGTTTGCACTGTTTATTTTTGTTTGTGTGCTACTAAAAAGAAAAGGGCTGGGGTGACTAATGATATTATGCCAAAACAAAACAATACTGTAAAACTGTAAATTCAAATTTTAAAATAGTATTGTTATTTTTAAAAAAGATTAAAAACTAGCAAAATACAAGTATCATATACCACAAACACCTTCATCCTCAGCCATGAAGAGAAAAAAATGTGTTCAACGTTTTCCTGAAGCCCAAGCGGGACAAAGTTGTCCAGATCCATTCTTGGCTAAGTTATTAAATTTATAGGCCTTATGAAGCCATCACAACTCTTGATAACATAAAATATGAAAATATAATAAGATTTTTTATAAATTGGTGGAGTGAACAAACACCATGTCCTCAGTTAACTGCACATGATGTTAACAGTAACTAGCATTACTTAATTAGGGATTTCCAGTTGCTGGGAGCACTTATCTCTAAATGAATCTGGCCTTTCAAGAAGTTTTAAGACAATGGTGAGATGTATTGTATTTCCATATAGCTGAGGCTATTATTTCAAGTTCGCATACAGTATGTACATGTAGATTAGCAGTTGTGGCATTATGCAAATCTGTATTCTATTTTGTATTCTCTTGCAATACATAAGAGGCTTAGAAAGCAGAGTTAAGGTGCAAAGTCTAATTGTAATTCTGTACTATTCTTTGGTAATGGATGTCAAAGTAGAGCATTTCCCTTTTTAAAAGCATATTCAGTCCAATTTTTCCCCCTAGAAATAAATAAAATAAAAGCTGTTTTTATATAAATATTCTTTATATAAAAGTGTACTAACTTTATTTTTTACTTATTTCATTTTTAAATTTGTTTGCCACCCATCTCATGGTAAGGTGATACTATAAAGTAGAAGTCTTATAAAACTACTAATTAAAATGAGAAACTAGCTGTTTTAAAATCCCAGTTTCTTCTCACTCTTGATCTATCTTATCCTAACACCCAGATTCTAATTGGGGCATTTAAATAACACAGAGAACAGACACCTAATAGCTATCAAATTCTTATTCTAGCAGACAAATGGAAGTGGTCTTATTGGTTTCTTATCCCAGCAAGTACAACAAACTCACCCATATGGCTTCATCCATGGTTTGTTTGTGAACCAAGGACTGTGGCTTGCTCCTCTTGAGGTAGAAGCCAAGAGTGCCATATATGGATATGGAGGAGGGGGAGAGAATAAGAGACTGGGAGACACATAGTCATTCCAACGTATTCTTTTTTGTCTTAACAGAAAGAGTATATTTCCCCTTTATTTACTGCCTCTAATAAGTTTGTGTTCCCTTCTCCTTCTATTTCTTTCCACAGAAATAAAGTTGTAGAATTGTATTCTCTTGGTACCTACGGCTGGAACATACAGCAAAGAGAGCTTGGTGACTCACATTTTCCCTATCAATTAAAATGCAAATTAAAAAACCAAAACTAAGTTAAAATGAAATATCTTCTTCTTCGCCTTGATAGACTTAGTACTGAGACACTCACGTCCATCTGGTGTCCGAGCTTCCATATGTACAAGGTCAGGCTCCTTGTCCAAATCCATAACAGACCTGAGAGAAAAGAAGAAGCAGCAGAAAAGAAACAAATCAATCTGTGCAGCAAAGGTGAAGATGGATTGAGAAATGAGTGGAGAAAAAACATTTGGCCTCTCATTTTAAACAACCCAACCTAAAATTGCAATTGATTCAATGCATGAAAAAGAAAGTAACAAACATGGACCTAATAGTTTAGTTTAAAAAGCACATAGAAATAGCAGAGAAGAAATTTTCATTTCATTTCATTTGTTTTAAGAACTCTGAAAGCTTGCCGACTTTGGCCATGGTTTGGCTGTTCCTGCGTCTCCAATGTCTTATGCTGCTAGGACTGGTTCCAAGCAATGTGCTACCTCCAGCATTTGCATACTGGCAGGCAGAAGGGGGAACGCAGTTCCAACCAGGGCGCTGATGCCTGGTCTTTACCCCTTTAGTGACTTAGCTCTCTTCTTCCTAGTAGCATAATCCCACCTTCATTGCCGCTGTTGTGTAGTGGGAACAGCGAGACACTGAAGACACGGAGTTGAATTAACAGCTCTTTATTAGGTTCTCACAGAAGCAAGCTCTAGCAGCTGCTTGACTTATATTTATACGGACCGCCACTAGGTGGCGGCCAATCAGTTTAAAGTACTCATTCCCGCCTAAAAGACAAGGCTTAAAGTTATACAGACAGTCTATGATTCAAATAAAGCAATCAGTTAACCGTTCTTTATAACAGACCCTTTGAATTGCTTAATACATAACACCATCCATTGTCTAATCCCCTCCTTAACAGTTTGTCCATGCCTTTTCCAAGGTTAGCTTTACATTCTTTTATATCTTGAAATCCATTTTTATTTATTTGATTCATTAATTAAATATTATCCCTTTTTTTCTTCAAGAGATCAAGGTGACATACGTTATATTTATTGCACAACCTCAAGCCTAAGAAGTAGGTTGGATTGAAAGGAAGTGACTTGCTTAACACAATCCATTGAGCTAAAGAAGCTGGTAATGCTTTTGACCCTGTGGTTCTTTGGTCATAATCCTTCTTTCTAAATGCTACTTGTATGTCTCATATGAGCAATAGTTAAAGCTATATAGCCTGTTTATCAACTCAAATTGAGAATGCTTGTTAACACACAGCCAAAAGCCTCAGCAGGAAAAGACCAATCCCAGTGAAAAAGCTATGTCTTTTGGGAAAACTTAATCATCATTTCTGATTGAGAAGTTCTCAGCATATAGATGTGCAATAGAATATGTGCAAAAGTAGGCACGCTGATGTCACAAGTTAGTTTGGAAGAAAAACAAAACTATTTTGTCCATATGTGTTTTTCCAGTCCTCCCCTATATGAATAAAATAATAACTTCAAAAAACTTCCTCAAAATATTTCAGCTTGTACATCATTGCTGCCTTGTTTAGAAGCATGCATACACAACCCACACAAGTATGAGTATTCTTTAATAATTCATAAAAATTGATTCAAGAAGACAGATGTTTTGAATTTGTAATCCACCATTAACCAAATTCATAGACATGGAGGTGACAGTTCATAATCCAATACTCTGATAATGTCAAGATTAATTAAAGAATTCCAAGATTGAATAAGTAAGACTTAATGAACTACTATTATTACAGGAGAACATATGTGTTACCAAATACTATAGATCATCTTTCAAATCAATTTTATTCCTGATATTCCCTTATTACCGGTATGACATGTTAGTAAAATATTTATGATATATTTGATTATCTCTCTGGCATCAGATAGAAAGCCATGCAAAAACAGAAGGATATATTACTGGATGAGCCAAAATAGTTAGAATTAAGCCATAAACTTAGCCCAGTCTTGGTTTCAGAAAAAAAAAACTATATGTAATCAACAGATTTATTGGAAGCAAAAGAGATCTACAGGAAGCTTTTATTAAACAGAAATATTTTGAAAAAAGCAATGTCAGAAAATTACTGGCCTATCAACTGAATGCAGGATAAAAGTATTATTACTATATTTGGAATGTAACCAAATATATTTCCATAATGAAAGAGATGTCCCAAAGATGCTTTTTCAGGAGGCAACTGGACTTTCTTCTTTTTTCTTTGAAGACTTTTCACTTCTCATCCAAGAAGCTTCTTCAACTGTGACTGGATGGTAAGGAATGGAAGGATTTATATTTCAACTTGTTGGACTCAGAGAAATTGGCCGAACAAATAAAAAGAGCAAAACAATTTTTTTTTGAAAATGCTAACAAGCCAGGAAGATGGCTGGCCTATAAGCTTAAAAAGCAGAAAGAGAAGAAAATAATACATAACTTAATGGATGGGAAAGGTTGTTTACAATTTAAAAAGGAAGAAATAAAAAAGATAATTAAGAACTATTATATGGAATTGTATGGTAAAGAGGAGGCTACGAAAGAGAGAATTGCTCAATATTTAGAAGAAAGTAAATTACCAAAGATACTAGAGACATTTAAAATTATGTTAGAAGAAAGAATAACAACGATGGAGATATTAGAGGCTATAAAGCGACAAAAGAACGGGAAAACACCTGGTCCAGATGGGCTACTGGTGGAATTCTATAAAAATTTATAAGATATATTAAGCGAACCACTGAAAAAGGTTTGCAATGGACTATTGTTAGAGGCCAAACTTCCAAATACATGGATAGAAGCAAATATTACTTTGATACCAAAAGAAGATACAGATTTGACATATATTAAGAACTACAGACCAATTTCACTACTTAATGTGGATTACAAAATTTTTACTTCAATAATGGCGGAGAGACTGAAAAGATATTTAGTTGAGTTTATACATCCAGATCAAAACGGCTTTTTACCGAAGAGACAGATTAAAAATAATTTAAGGGTGATAATGGACGTATTAGAATATTACGAACTGCACCCAGGGAAACAATTAGCATTTATTTATTTATATCCCATCTGATTGGATGGGGGTTGGCTGTTCTCTGGCTGGAGGAGTGTTCTGTTTGGGTGGGAGCTTTGTTGTGCTCAGGTTAGTCTGAGTTGCAGGGGGATTAGAGATGGTGAGCTGCATAGCTGTTTGGCTTCGCATTCGTGGTCATGCCTCATCTTCATGGTGGGTGTCAGTTTGCTTCGTGTATGGATTGGAGGGGTTTAAAGTGGCTAATGATGCAGCTGTGGTCTGGCTTCTGGTTTGTGGTCATGCTTCATCATCGGTGTGGGTTTGGGTTTGCTTTTTGCGTGAATGTATGGTGGTGACATCCTGTGTGGTTTTCGTAGTGTGGGTCTGGTGTCATTCTTTGTGTTAGGGACTCATTTGTCAATAAGGGCGGGTTGTGAACCCACCCCCAGCCAATCAGAGAACAGCCAAGCCCCTAACCAATCAGAACACACCTCCACCCAATCAGAACACAGCCAAGCTCACAGCCAATCAGTTCAAACCCCCATTGGCAGTTAAAAGGAAGAAACAGCTACAATCACACATTGCTCCTAGAAGCACGAAGCCGAAAGCACCAGCCTGAAGATGACGAATGGGACTTCGTCGAAACATCGCCAAGACACTTCAAATTCTACGTGGGAGAAAACCCGAAGAACCAAAGACCTACATACAAACACCCGCGAAAACATCAGAAACCATATATATATATATAATATAATGTTCAGGACCTACTCAATATCTTAATCCATAGTAAAGCAGCAATCTATAATTAAATATTGCTACTTTGCTTATTTAAAATAAATGAGTTTCTGGCTGATATAGTTCAAGAAATTTCTTTAAAGGTGTGCAGTATTAATCTTTCTCTCTAGCCCTGTTCTGATAATACTTGGGAGAATATGAAATAATTGTGTATGTAACTTGAATGCATTTGGATAAACATTTTAATGCCAGGGAAGAAAACTGGGATTAGCAGATGTGATTCTTTTTCCACTCACACATAGTCTTATTCCATGTTTATTCCAATCATTTCCACTGCCTAACCTTAGTAAACTTGAGTAGAAATCACAAGAAATAAATAATTCTCTTCAAGTATAATGTTTCTGACTCAATTCAGTCTAGGTATTAACATACATCCTCTCTTCAGTCCAAAACTAAGAAGTGAATACAATTGCAACACAATCTTATAGCCAAGAATTAGGAAATGAATAATTCATCTAACACTAAATTAGACATCCAATAGGTATCTCTGGCTACTAAACAAAGCAACAGTGCTTTATAAAGCTAGGCAACTTTAGGAAGTGCATCATTTGGACAAATCAAATACTTTTCTTCATCCACTGGTCTTTCATCCCAGTGCTTTCCTTGACGTGCAGTGAAGATAAATTACCTATCTGAAGTTGAATGATTCTGAGGAAAGAGGCAGTTAAAATCAAGGGAATTAGAATCTTCATTTAATTCCATATTTCCTCTTCTCTGGGTTCTTGAACCAGCGGGGAAAGGGATAGGTTAGCTCTGAGGATTCAGTTTCACAACTATCTGCTGATGGGCATTTGGTTAGGGGCAGGTATTATACAGATCTTTGCTACAAATTTAATCTTTTTAATTTGCTGTGAGCTATCATATTATTTTCAAATATCCTCTAATTAGATTATTTTAGCAAACGCATTAGCTGATCAGTACCTAAACACATTTATTTACTTATTTATCAAATTTAGAAATCACACGACTCACTCTCAGAGTGACTAGCTAGATTATATTTAGAAGTTTTGAAGTACACAGCCAAACCTCTTTGGTACTTTTCCTGGGTTTCAAATGCAAAGAATCTATCTTTAAATAATTTCCTAAAGCACATTACGTTTTTCTGAATTGTTCTGAAAGACTATTCTATTATTAATAAAACAGGATAAAATAGCATGAGCTATATCAGAGACAGGTGAGCGTAGGATGCCATTGACTGAATTAAACTATAACCATTTGTACCTTGAGGCTCACAGAAATGATCATTGATCAGGTTTATCTAATAATGTAAAAGAGAAATGAATGTCTGTTTTATATTTTGAATTAGTTTTATTTTTAATTGAATTTTTGAATTATGAATTCATGTCTCAGATTTGAAAAACGCCAGGCCTTTTTTTGTCATAGAACGCCCAGAACGGAGTTCCGGCACTTTTTTGGGATGGAACCTTGTAGGGTAGGCAAAGCGGATTGTATGATGTGTGTGAGTTCAGACACCTTTTTTTTTTACAAAAAAAAGCACTGACAGACACCATATATAACTAAAGTGACATGACTATATTATTTTCCAAAATTAAAACATTCTTGTATCAATTTCAGTAATTTGTTATTATTTTAATTCACTGTTGTACACTCTCCAGAGTAATGCTCTTATAGGATGGGCAGCCATATAAGTATGAATAAATAAAAAATAGTATCACTTCCAAATTTGTCACATAGAAATGTTTCAAGTTGAGAAATATATTACGCTTTTTCCAAGGACTAAATATATTGGACCTGGATACTTACGGGACCGTCTTCTGCCACATACTTCCCTACGACCGGTGAGAGCACACAGGGTCGGCCTTCTTCGGGTCCCGTCAGCGAAACAATGTCATCTGGTGGGTCCTAGGGGGAGAGCCTTCTCTTTTGTGGTGCCCACCCTCTGGAACCAACTGCCTCCTGAAGTCCACGTTTCTCCCACTCTCCCGGCCTTCCGAAAGGATTTAAAAACCTACCTCTGCCGGCAGGCCTGGGGATGATTGTTGATTGTGGCGTGATTGATGAGTATGTATGGGGTTTCATTTTTTTTTTGAAATTAACAGTTTATTGTGTTCTTTTTTTTTTTTAAATATTTTTATTGGTTTTTTTTTTAAATTTTAACAGAAAAAAGAGACTAATCATATCAAATCATAGTATTAAAATAAACAATCATCCATAAACAGAGCATAAATACATTTTCCAATGCATCTAATGATAATAACTCAACTGAAAATAAACATCTCAAACAACTAACCTTCATCCTTCTCTATCTCCATCCTATTATTCCCCCTTCTTATCAACTTCCACTTAAATCAATCTTCACTCCACCAAAGGCCACCCAGACAACCCTTTAGTAACAATAATTAATTATTCTTCCACCAACCCCAAATACAGTTGAGAAAACATCATATCTAAAATTATAATCCCTCCCTAACCCATGACTTCCCAGAATGCTTACAGGGTATAACAAAAGAAAACCCCACTACATCAAACATAATTATTGTATAATCTTAACAGGAATTTTAAACTATGTAATATATACATTCTCTAAATCAAAACAATCCATTAAAAAAAAAACTCATCTTATTAGAATTAAACATATGATATTAATGACGATAACAATATCAATAAATCCCTCAATTCAAAAAAAGAAAAATAGTAATAATAATAGTAGTAACAATATCAATTACATTCTAAAAAAACTCATCTTATTAGAATTAAACAGATAATATTAATAACGATAACAATATCAATGAATCCCTCAGTTCAAAAAAGAAAAGTAATAATAATAATAATAGTAGCAATATCAATTACATTCTAATCAATTTAATTTCTCATAATATATCTTAATATATCTTCATTTAACCATCCTCACCAAAACCTTAGCTATAATATTTATCTTTAATTCAACCCATAATCTTAAATTAAGCTTAATTCCTTATTAAACAATTAACTCATCTTGTTAAAAATAATATTTATCATCTATAAATTTCATTTAATCAATCAACTTCTGGGCTCTCTCATCTAACAAACTATTTATAGCATTTCTAACTTACATTCCTTCAATTTTATCCAGTCTATCTATCTCATCATTAAATCAATCTAATGTCAAACCCAGATCATCAAAACAAATACATCCTTCGTCAATTTAATTATGTCAACCATTAAACATCTTCTCTTGCATCTTACTCCTAATCTTGATCCTCAATTCAATCCATAATTTTAAATTGCCAATAATTCCTTACATACAAGTTTAAATTTCATTGCTTCAAACGAACTCTAGGTTTTTTTCTTAACCAAACAAGCTGCCATAACAGGGCCACCCTTTCAAATAATAAGTCTCTCTTCGTTATTTCTTCAGCCCCGTAAATAAATTGCTTCTGAAACTGAATCTTCCTTTCTTGAATCAATTCCTCTTGCTCTCCATAAATAAACTGCTCATCAAACAAAGTCCATTTCACTTTATAGCCTAAGTGCTTCTTGAAGTGAAACAATGTCTCTCTTTTGTGAATTAAATCCTCTTCTTGGTGCTTAACTAGATAGAATTCCTCTTCTTGAAACAAAACCTCTTCCTCTCCATAAATAAACTTTTCATCAAGCAAAATCCAGTTATAGTCCCCATTCTCAGAAGTATCCTCTTCCTTTCCCTGTTGATCTCCTAATTTCTCTTGTATTGTATAATACTCAACAGAGGATTGTAATTCATTTGAAGGGGAGATTCCAGTTAAATGTTCCAACTCTTCTCCATATTCAAATTGTGATATAAATTGTTCAGCAGTAAGTTGTTCAGCTTCACTCAAAGGAAGGTATCCAGCACATATAGTAAATATTTCTGTAAAAGCCTCTTTCAAAAGTGCTTTAATCTCTTTAAACTCTTGCATAAAAGTCTTCTGTGTATCAGGTCTTTTTTCATAAAATTCATCAGTACAATCCAACATAAGTTTAGCATTTGACTGTAGATTCCACTCCATTTTAAATTTCACAGCCGTCTCTCTAGCTGCACTTAAAGAAGCAGGAAGTGAGAAATAACAAATCCACTTTCACTATCCAGCACTTTCCCTAACAATGAAAGCAGTGAAAGTTAAGCGCCATCTTAAAGCATTATGTTGATTGTGAACGTTAGAAATGTATAGCCAAAAAAAAACAATAAAAATACTTGCAATCCATTTAAAACTCCTGTATTCATTCAGCCTGCTTGCAGTCTCTCCAGTGTTGAACTTAAAAGAAGCAGAGGTGGTCGCGGCGTCTTTCTCTGTCAAAAGACAGAAGCGTCTCTGGAAAGGAGCGTTCTCCGGAGCTATAGGGAGCTCACTCTTAATCCCTGAAAACTTATTTTCCAGGGATCTAAGAAGGCTCAACCTTACTCCGGATGCTCTACACCTCTCCTTTGTCCGGAGAGGGGATTTTTCACCGCGAAAAAACAGCTGATGAGCGCTGTTTTTCGCGGCTTTACAAATCCAGAGAGCGGAGTCTCACAAAGGAGACCCAGCAGGGGCCGCGGAGCCACCGGAAGGATGGGGTTTCATTTTTAATGTTTTTGTTTGGATTTACATTGAAATTGTTTTATGTATATGTTGTGAGCCGCTCCGAGTCCTCGGAGAGGAGCGGCATACAAATCCGAACAAAATAAATAAATAAATAAATAAATAAATAAAATAAATATTCAATCCCATCAGTAGAGAACATTTACCTGTATTACAACTATTGCATAAATAGTGCCTCAACCATGTAAGCTCAGAAGATCTATCTTGCCTTTATCCTAAATAAATAAAAAGTACTTATCTTGTTAGATCTTTAGAAATTCTCCAATATAACTAATTGTATGCATTAACCAACATTTTGAGAGACAATTGTCTTCTCCAACATAAGTGATTCCTGCTTTGTCCTGGATTATCAGAACAATACAATTTTATTTGTCAAACTCAGAGTGTGAATAATATATTTTGATTGGAGAAATATTTTCTCCAAATGGGAGTGACTTAAACAAATTAAAAATATTGTTGCATTCTCTTCTAGTTTTGAATTTACCAAGTACAGCAGAATTGATACTTTTATGACTGAGTCCACATGATAGCCGAACAACAAATTAGTCAGCCACATTTTAGCCTATATGTAATGTGAATCATTTATAGTTCAATGATACCACCCTTTGTTGGTATCTGCACACACACACACACACACACACACACACACACACACATACACACACACACATACATTTTATAGGACAATGAACCAATATATTTTTGTTCTATTCTTCTATCAAGGCAGTTCTCTTTCTCCTGAACCATCTTCATTTTTATCACTGCTCAAATCAAATCAAGTTGGCAGATGATGATAAAGCCAGGAGGAATGATAAAGTTCATAATTTTGTTGATATGTCCCTTGACTACTGCTAATGCAGCCTTCAGAATAGGAATCCTCCAGCTACATGTGCAACTGGTTCAAGATTATTAGCCAATTAATAACTTTAAGAGACTCAAAATCCCATTAGGAAGAAAGAGCCTCTCACAGCTTTTAATTCCTTTTTTAAAAAATCATGACAGCTCTTCCCTCTTTGCTATCTTGCAATTTCTTCCTATGACTGACTTAAGTGTTCTCGAAGGTTGAAAGGGTGATAGTGCTATAAGGTACATCTCTATCTGAATTAAGAAAGACTCCTTTGCCTGACAGCATTAGAATATTCTGGCAAATATCTTATCACTGACTCAAAGAAACTGAACAGTGGAAACAGGAAAAGAATACTTTATTTATGGATGGATTCATTTATTTCACTGCTTGAATTTATGCCACAATTTTCAAAATAAATAATTTTAAATAGTTTCACTAAGTCAATTGGAAATTGAATTCATGCAGGAATGTAGTGTTTTAGGAATAATGGCTTTAGGAAGAAATTAATATTCTCCTTTTAAATGTGAGCTCTATTCTGTTCTATATTTGTAGCAAATAATTTACCAATTATTTTAGAGATGTTTTGTTTTAACAAAATGAAAATATTAAAGGTCAGTTCTGAACATTTTCCAATTCATTTTTCTATCAAAAAGCAGCCTAATTTATCATTTATTCCTACTGGGAAAAGATACAGGCTTTTTCTCAGAAAGGAAACAAAATATTAATAATTTCTCTCTCTATCCCAATCACGCCCCCATCAAAGCATATCCTCAGCTGCATTTCAGTATAAAATAAATAATCCCTTTTAAAAATGTGAATTTATAAATATATTGTAAGGTTTTGTAACAGGACTGTTCTCTTCAGAATGGAAAGAGACTTAGACTAAATCAACTAAATGTGTTTCAAAGTTATCAGAACAAAATGAGAATATATTCTTGGTAAAAGAAGGCTCATACAAACATAAGATCTGGTCTGTTTGCTTGATCAAATTCTTTGCAATTTCATATACATTAATGTTCCATAGAAAAGCCACCTGATATTAAAATGTAATACATGTTCACATGTAATTTGCTATTGGTTCCTGATAAAAGAGTTTCTGAATATGCATTTCCATGCACAGACAACCCATAATAGCCGTAAAAGCGGCCATGTAAACGAAGGATATGGAGGCTTTTCTTATGATACATGATAACATGTTTTGTGAAGTGACCTTTTTTGGAAACTTTAAATACCCTATGATATTTTCAGTGTTCTCTGACAATTTGATGGGGTTTCTGTGAAAAACTAAGACAAAAAAAAAAAGAAAGAAGCAGAGTTTCAAGGACCTTCTTTAAAAAAAAAATCTACAGCCAGAAAAAAACTTTGAAAATCCCTCATCTATTAGATTCTGCATATTCAGGGTTTAAATTTTTTTTTAAGTGTTATCGTGTTTAGTTTTCCTATAAGGAATAAAATTATAAAACCAAATAGTGAACGTATGATATAGGCCTTCAGAGACAACTCTATTCTATTATTATAATACTAGTTTTTAATGGTGTTATAAAAAGTAAGAAACTGAAGAAACTTAATTTAATCAGGAATCAAGCTATGATTGGTCTTTACATGTAGGATATACATAGGGAATTATAAATATTTAAAAATAATAACAATGGCTAAAATCTTCCCACATTATTGAATTCTGGAATGTTGGCAATTTCACTCTAAAAATATCACAGAATTTTACCACAGTAAAAGATAAAGAGAGAAAGGAAACAAAAGAGAATTGATGATTAATTCTAAGAGGCTTCTCTACCCAACTGCTTCTTTACAAAGAAAAAGAAAATACAATAGAAAAGCAAAATAACACAAAGATATACAAATTTCCATCTACTCAGAGCAGTCCATGAAATATATTCCTACTCTGCATCTAACTCTGTTGCTCCTTAGAATTGATATCTAGTTCCTAATTCTCCATTGCAATTGGTGCTTCATTTATTTAGAATTTCCCATCCACTTTTAATGACAGGAAATTTATTATTCCTGATTGGTTATTCAAAGTTTGATTTTCCTAGACTTTAATGATCTCTAGCTACTTTCCAGACAGATTGATACGACAGACATGATTGACAGCTCAGATTTAAGTTTTCCTTTCACTCTTTTATGTCTGATTTCTACCTATTCCCTACAAGGGCATGTCCATATAAGGAGATATGGAGCAATCTGGAGACAACCTTTCAAAGATTTTGGCAAATGCTGTGGATAACTCATTGTTCATATCATCTATATTTCTATAGAAGAGCCATGGTGACACAGTGATTAGAATGCAGTATTGCAGGCTAATTCTCTGACTGCCAGCAATTTCATCCTGATTGAGTCAAGGTTGACTCAGCCTTCCATCCTTTTGAGGTCAATAAAGTGAGGACACAGATTGTTGGGGAGCAATATGCTGACTCTGTAAACCATTTAAAGAGGGCTGTAAAGCACTATGAAGTGGTATATAAGTCTAAGTGCTATTGCTTTGTGCATTTATGTAGGTTTCAAGTTATCATTCTGTTTATAACTAAATATGTCATAACACAACTTAATTGGACATAAAATATTATAACACAATATTTGTGTTATAATATTTTATATTATATTATATTTGTTGTAAGCCGCCCTGAGTTCTCCGGAATAGGGCGGCATAAAAGTCAAATCAAATAAATAAATAAATAAACAAACAAACATCTGCTTTAATATTTATTTTGTGTTCCAGGAATTTATCTATTACCATCAAAATCATTTTATCAGGGATTAAGAGTCATATACTGAAGGTTGAAATGGCACTGAGTTTTGATTACATTTAAAATGTTTGATCAAAATATTAACTTTAATGTCCATGAACTTTACTTGGATCTGGTCCTAATGATTTCAGTAAAACTGCATAAGGGATGTTGTGCTGAATTGTTATACGTAAATAATTTGGACTCCTTTTAATATATTAACTATTAGAGTTTCTACCACACAAGGAGAACACAGCAATTCAATGGAATTGTTAGAGAAGTCTGAATTGTGTTGAATGCTGAGTCCTGATTATGACAGAATACTCAAAGCAAAGAACCAGCTGACATCCCAGTGAGCAAACTAATTCAATTACCAAGGAGGAGTCACATTAGTGAATGAGGAAGTCATCAAGACAAATTGAACTAAGATTACTGAAAAGGGGACCCATACTGATGAAATCAAGTGTTATTGAGTTGTGTTGTCATATATAGTTAATCATCTAAAAGACAGCCACTAAAATGCTGATACATTGCAATGATTTTTGCAATGCATTAATATGTTGCCCAAATTTATTCTTGCTGGACTTAGTGTATATACAACTGCTACTCTTTTCTCAGTTTCTCATATTTTCAACTGGAAGCTTTTTTCATCTTCTTTGCAGTTCAGTTTTTCATTTAAAATATATATTTCTTATATTTCTTCCCTCAAGTTATATTTCTGAGCAATTTCCTCTAAATTATTGTGTTGTTTTTATTCACACACAGACACACACACACACACACACACACAGACAAAGAGGTATGCTTTTAAGGTATGCTTTTTTAACTAATAAAACTTGAAAAATGCAATTGCTTTTTGTTTTGTGTATAGATTTAAAAAATACAAATCAGGGAAGTTATTAAACATATTTAAAATAACACATTTCTCCATTATTATTAATATACTCTTACATTTTATAAATATAATATTGATAATATTTTGGGCATTTGTGGATAATTTCAATGTATTTTTGAAATGATCTTTTAATAAATTATGGGGTACAGTCAGGTTTTACATAATCTCTATAAATGAAATTAGCTGATCATAATTATGATGAGGATAAGATAGTTGTTTTTAATCCATCCAATAATTGAAACTTTCTAAGCAGACTAAAAATACCTTAAAGCAATGCCACAAAATCAATAAAAATAATTCAATCTATGTAAACCTCTGATTTGTTATGAAAAAGACAAGAAATAGCTTCATAATAATATGAAATAAGGTAAGACAAGTGTTGACATTGTAGCATAAACATTATCTCAGACTGCTGCATATTGGAAAATCATAGGAATTAATATTCTGCTTTAGGGTTAAGACTTTCATGCAATGGAATGATAGCATAATAGTACACTAAGGTAGAATTTTCCTCCTTTTTTGGGAAAATAATTACAGCTCTTGTTAAATTTTTAAAAGGAAAAGGAAGTTGAAACAATAATTCAATACTGCACATACATGACTATCATTCATTCTTTGAAACTGCAGACAAGGCCCGTTAGGAAGAGGCATATAACAATGTTCAAATCCATTCCTCGGTGGACCATAATGCTATGGGTGGGATAGCTCAGCAACTAATTTAAATTGCCAGAAAAATGATGCAGTAGATTTGAAAATCTTCTTAGAACTTTGGGCTAAAGGAAAAGACTTTTTCCTCCAGACTTTTAAACCCTGTTTTGCGAACAGATGTTTGCTGTACTGTGCCTTCAACAGAGTAATGCTAGCAATGTTTAATTTTCAGAAAGAGAACCGCAGGAGATTCAGGTTTATGCATAGCCACCATCTGCATTTTCTTCATAAGACAGGAGAGATAAGCCACCACTTGCAGAGTAGAACAGAGCAGTTGCAGATTAATACTTTCTCTTCTTTTTATTTTTTGTAGTTATCCCTGGGAATAATAGTAGTATGCAAACTGTGTTCCACATATTACCTAGCAAGGCTTCAGCAAGCAGGAACGCTTGAAGAAATGTTAAAATCTGAACATTAGTAATGAACATTAGTAACAATAGTAATTTCTGAAGTAATGCTCGGTATTCGATGTTCTGGACAAAAGATCAACAATGTTAAAAGACAGTACAAATCTACTGAAAGATGTGCTTCTATGTGAAAGATGTGATTTTTTTTTGCCAATACTTCTGATCATTAAAATTGCTGTACCTTTCTATAGCTGCATTGGGAATTGGTCCTAGTGACTTTGAGTGCATATCCAGTTATTTTCCTTCAAATCAGCTGCAGTCAGGAGCAGCTCCTGGAGTTACAGTGGAGCAAGAAGATGGAAATGATTAAATGATTTGAAAAGAGATGCTTTATGCATGATCTTACCATTTCCAAAGGATTTTGAAAGCAATGAAATGATGAGGGGAGTGGAATATATAAAGCAGTCCATACAAGTTGATTTTTAAATGGAAACAAGTATTTCACATACATTTTTTTTCTTCCGTTATATTGAAGTGGTACAGCATGCTCTACCACTTGACTGTCCTATGTGTGGAAATCAAAGCAAATTTATCAGATGGCCAAATATACCCTGCCTCAGCTGATTTTTGTACCATGTATTATAATTGCAGTCACAACACACTTTGAGGCAGGATAAGAAAACTTCTAAAAAGATGCCATTATAGCCTACTGAAAATAGTTCAGATGTTAGAACTGAAAAAAGAAATGGAAGGAAAAGTATGACACTTTAAAAAGGCTAAAAGTAGATTTTGGTCTTCCAGATAAAATACAGATGAAAGTGAAGAATGAAAGAGACAGATAAGAAATAGTAATGTAGGATGCAGAATTGCTATTGACCTTCTTCTGGAAATAAAATTCAAAGTAATTCTAAAAGTGAGTATTTGAGCATTAGAAAATCTTTATGGAGCAAAAACGTCAAAGAAAGCTCAAACCCTAAAATAAAGCAATCAGCAGTCCTTCACATGTTGCTGCATTGCAAGTTTCATATTCCTTCACACTGGAAGGCTAGAACTCACGAGATACAGAGTTGTTAAGCATCTAGATGGCCAGTCATTGCCTATCCTTAAACATGCTATTTTGGTAGTCTAGGGATTATAATCCAAAAATCCTGAAAACAGCTGGCAAGGAAATCATGATAGCATTCCCTTGTGAAGGAAAGAATATTTAAATGAACAAATGTTGTCAACTATGAACAGCGTTAATTTTTAATTTTGATTTTTAAATACATGAGTGAAGCTTCATTAGTACAAATTGTAGTTTGTAAAATAAATGTCACATCAGACTTCATATGTTTTCATATTGGAAGCTCTAGGCAAGAAGAATCTCACTGAAGAAAAATAATAAAAGCATTCTTACGTGCCATTATCTGCTGCAGTTTGCTGATCAGAAACTGATATCTTTGATACTTTCAGTATTTCAGACATTTTTTTTTGTCAGGAATATATCAATGTAATAGTTGTGTGTGTGTGCGCGCACATGCGCGTGCAAAATGTGACCATGCACTTATAGCATCATATGCTATAAAAACAGCAATGAAGCACAGAATGTGTAGACATTTTCTGCAGACAAAAAAGGCTTTTCTTCGCTGCATAGTTTGAAATTAAATACTCAATGTAGCATGTCTTCACACATTTCAATATCCTAATTTTTTGACTCTAAAAATCCCTGGCAATTTGGGAAGATGATACTCTATTGACATAGATAAGACAATGAAAATTAAGAACTGTAGTTTAGGTGACACAGACAGGTTTGAGTGTCATATTTCATTAACATCTGCATTCTGATAACCCAGGTTACTGTTACCATATGATAGCCTTTCATTTTAAAAATCTATGACAAATGCATTAATTCTAATATTGGGAAGGAACATCCAAAATTGCCCCCAAATTTGGGATCATGTGGAACCAGAATTTATGGAGAATACCTCAGGATCTGGGGTGGAAAACCTGTGACCCTCCAGATCTTAAGTACAAGTTCCAGCTGCTTCAGTCAGCAAAGAATGGATTTTTCATTTTTAAAAATGGACATAAATCTAGCAGAATGGAAATTAGCCCTGCAGCATGGAAAATAAAAGTGATTGGATTTATAGCAATGTTCGCAGTCCTAAAGTGAGCACTTGAATTTTAAAGTAACTCGTCTAGAAATATGCCCTGGAGTATAAGAGAAGTTTATCATTGCCCTGCCCTGAAATGATAGAAGTGGGATTTCTTGTATAGATGAAGAATTTATTTTACTTAAAGAATAGAAGCATGTTGGGTCTGGTTTTCCTTTTCTAATGAAGTATAAGAGAAGAAGAGTTGGCACATCTTATCTCCAAGGAAGACTATAATAAACAAAATAACAGAAATGTCATCTAACAGATGGATTACTGGTTTGCTCATTCAAGAAAGTCAATGCATATGCTGGAGCTTTTAAAGTTTTCAATGATAAAAAATAATAAAATAATAATTAATTATGAAAACAGTCCAATATATCTCACATTCATATCTATGATCAACGTAGAAGAAGCATATGGACTTTGCCCCTTTACCCCTTTTTATCTGGCTAACATTTAGTTACTTAAATATAAAGGATGAAGTGGATCAGGTCTATATACTTAATGTTGAATAACAAAGAACCATATATACAATTTATTAAGGGTACTAGTCTTCAGAATCTCCACGTAATGTTTTTCAGTTTACATAACCACTTAAAAGCCAAAAAGAGCTACGAGTCAAGTACCTCAGAATACATAGAACTATGTATTTTTCCTATGATACTCTGTTTAAATTATCCCTTTTGCACTACCTTATTGCCTCTGACAAAAAGCATATTGTATCTGAAATTAACTAGGTGCAGAGTATTGCCATACGGCATTCTTACTTTTCTCAAATCATCTTTTGAAGTTAACCTTTTCTGGAACAGGTTCTACCATGCTTATCTTTTTTGTGATTTTTCTCTTCCAAATGCTGTTCTTTAATAATGTTGATGTTTTAATACTCTCTATGTGGAAGGTTCCTGTTGTGTTTTCGGTTTGTTGGCAATTGATGAAGACACATGGTGACAAATAACAAGCTCTTTATTTTCTCTCTCCTACAACCAAGCAAACAGCAAAAGACACGCAGACCTTTTATAGGGCCAGAGACCCAGACAGTGTGAACCAATAGGAATTGAGCATTTTCACGCCTTGCGCATGCGCACAAGGCTGACGCCCCCTGTCTGGTTCCAGGCAGCTTTTGGAATGCCCGGGACCATTTGCAACATTCTGAGCCTGCTTTCAGCTCTTGCAGGCTCAGGACACAACACCCCTCCCCCCTAGATGGAACACACCTAGCTTATACACAGGTGCATTGTGCAATGCAGGGAGAGTGGTATACAGATGCATTATTCAAATGTAAGGAGGGTGGAAATGCTTGGGTCTGCACGCAGGCAAACCCCTTTAAAAATAGTTATTAACTCAAATAAAATATATCCAAAATCAAAATAGTATATGAGACTCTTCCTAAGTGTTAATTCCCTCATTCAGGGACCTCATAGCAAGGTTCCTCATATGTTGACAGCAACCTCACATAATCTCGTAGATGTTTAGGCGGGCACTTGGCCCACTGCGACCTTCTAAGAGCCGGTGAGGTTGCCTGGCCTACCTGCTCGCCTGCCAGGCTAGGCAGGCCAGGTCTTTGATGCCCTGAAAACCCAGGTAAACCTGGTGAGGGTGCCTGGCCTACCTGCTCGCCTACCAGGCTAGGCAGGCCAGGACTTTGATGCCCCAAATAACCAGGTGACCCTCCCAGCTGCTGTCTGGCTGGACCCTCTGAGTCCAAGCCAGTATACCTTGGAGGGGTGGAAGTCCCCGAGTCCACCATGGACTCCTCTTGGGAACACTGTCCTTCAATCCCAAGGCCAGCAGTTGGAGAGGCCTGAGTGGCGGAAGTGCCCCAGTACTCCATAGCCCCTGAGCACATGCCAGAGATGCCAGAGTCAGGAGCCACCTCCATGACAAACCCCCTTGCTACTGACTTCCTTTTCAGAGCCATTGCTGAATTATGCAAGTGCCCCTGATGGAATTCCCTTTCTATGGCTGTGTTTGATTTATGTGGATACCCCCAGTCTATCTCCCTGTCTGGAGCACTATCTGACATATTTGAATAATGTGGATACCCCCGGTGTGACTCCCTGTCTGGAGCAATAATGGATGTGTGGGATGACCCTGTGAATTCCTGTTTGGAGCACTTGCGGAATCTTGGAATGACCCCCCAAACAGCCTCAGCAGCTAGTGAGGGCCTGCTAGGCCTGAGAACCTGTGATCTAGAATGCATATTATGGTCCTCTTCCCCCCCCGAGCAGAGCCAGGAGTGGAAACGAGGCTGACCAGTCTCCAACACAGTTGGTCTATATGTCTGCGAAGAACGCGGCCGTCATCCAAGGCAACGTTGCATGACAATGGCCCAGAGACCTTGGAGACCACAGCTGTGACCCAGAGATGTCCAGGCCCATAGTTCCTTGCCCAAACCAGATTGCCCACCTGAAATCTCCTAGGTGGCCGCAGCTGTGACACCTGTGAAGCCACTGGTCTGGGTGTAACCTGTCCAGTTTGGTGATGAGGCGGCAACCCCAGTGAAGTTCAGCAGGGCTCTTCCCTGTAGCTGTGCATGGTGCAGTGTGGTGTGCAAGAAGGAAATCTGCTAACCTGTGATGCCAGTTACCGTAAGTCAGTTTCTTGAGGGCATCTTTGGTAGTATGCACCATTCTCTCAGCCTGTCCATTGGAGGGTAGGTGGAAGGGAGCAGGAATCGCATGCTGGATCAAGTTGGCCTGAAGAAAACCCTGGAACTCAGAAGAGGTAAATTGCCATTATCTGAAACCAGGACATCTGGAAGCCCGTGCACGGCAAAAATTCCTTTCAACACCTGGATGGTCCTGGCAGTAGTAGTGGAGGAAACAAGAACAGCCTCTAGCCACTTGGAATGGCTGTCAACAATGACAAGGAGGAATTGCCCCTGAAAGGGCCCAGCATAATCTATATGCACCCGTGACCATGGGGTTTGAGTTTCCTCCTACGTATGTACTGGGGCCTGAGGCATTTCAGGCCATGACTGTTGGCATGCTTGGCAGCCGTGCACCTGAGTTTCGATGCCTTTATTGAGCCCAGGCCACCAAAGATGGCTGCGCACAAGCGCTTTCATCCTTACAATTCCAGGATGTCCCTCATGCAGAGAGAGCAAGATTGTATACCTCAATGAGGCTGGGATTACTACCCTGCTACCCCATAACAGGCAACCCTTGAAAGTGGAAAACTCATGCTTCTTGTGCCAGAAGCTTTGGAACTCAGTATCTGGGCACATGTCAGGCCATCCTAACAACACCCAGGTCAGCACACATGTAAGCATGTGATCAGTGGCAGTTTCTGCAGCCATGTCCCTAGCATTGACGGGAGATTCAGGCAACTCCTGAATGGAAAGAATATTAATGGCAGGAGAGGGTCTGCCTCTAAATGTTTCAGAGGTAACCAGCTTAGGCCATCTGCATGACCCATCTCTTTTCCAGGTTTGTGAACTAGAGTGTAGTCATATGCTGACAGGAAAATGGACCATCTCAGCATACAAGGAGAAATGATATGTGGTGTCTGTTTGTTAGTGGTAAACAAACCCAGCAAAGGCTTATGGTCAGTATAGACTGTGAAGTGGCAGCCATATAAGAAATCATGGAATTTCTTTATGCCAGCCACTATGGCCAAGGCTTCTCTGTCAATCTGAGTGTAATTCCACTCTGCAGATGACAGAGTCCTTGAGTAATAGGCCACAGGGACTTGTGTCCCATCAGCCTTCAGATGGCTAAGTACCGCTCCCACCCCATAAGGAGATGCATCGCATGCAATGCAAACAGGCAATTGCTCATTGAAATGCGCTAAAAAAGCATTTGAAGTGAGCAAGGCCTTAACCTCATTGAAGCTCTTGTCATGGAGCCTGCTTGTCTAAGAGCCTATGTAATGGCTCGGCCACTGCAGCCTTATGTGAGAGAAATGCATGGTAAAAATTTAAGAGCCCCAAGAAGGCTTGCAGCTCACTCTTGGACTTGGGGCTTGGGGCCTGCTGAATAGCTTGCAGTTTGGATTCAGCAGGGTGAATGCCTTGAGCATCAATCCTGAAACCTAAGAAGTCAGTGGAAGTGATTCCTATCTTGCATTTATCCTGCTTTAATTTAAGGCCTGCTTTTCGAAAACGAAGCAAGACAGCCCTTAACCTTTGACTTTGACTTTATTTAAATTTCTATACCACCCTTCTCCTAGGACTCAGGGCGGCTTACAACAGTAATACA
This sequence comes from Bothrops alternatus, assembly GCA_034064705.1. Lineage (NCBI taxonomy): Eukaryota > Metazoa > Chordata > Lepidosauria > Squamata > Viperidae > Bothrops > Bothrops alternatus. The sequence goes on from JARGCV010000009.1 coordinate 30,095,555, forward strand.
ATAAAAAATTACATTACAATAACAATCAACCATCCTATCCAAACACATTCATTCAATCCAAAACACATTCATACAGAATACAATCACAATCGGTACACAATCACTGATGGAGGCACCTTCCTAGGCCCAGGGGCAGAGTATAGTTCATACGCCCCAAGCCTGTCGGCATAAATGAGTCTTCAATAATTTCTGGAAAACTAGGAAGGAGGAAGCAGTGTGAACCTCTGAGGGAAGCTGGTTCCAGAGGGCTGGGGTAGCAACGGAGAAGGCCCTTGCCCTAGGCCCCGCCAGATGGCATTGCCTAATAGATGGGACTCATACGAGGTCAACCCTATGTGCCCTAACCGGTCGCTGGGATTCATGAGGCAGAAGACGGTCCCACAAGTAACCTGGTCCATTGCCATAAAGGGCTTTATAGGTCATAACCAACACTTTGAATTGTGTTCGGAGACCAATTGGTAGTCAGTGCAGCTCATGGAGAGCTGGAGTGATATGAGCATGTCTTGGGAGACCCAAGACGGCTCGTGCGGCTGCATTCTGGACTACCTGCAGTCTCCAGACATTCTTCAAAGGTTGCCCCATGTAGAGAGCATTACAGTAGTCGAATCTCGAGGTGACAAGGGCATGGGTGACTATGAGGAGTGACTCCCGGTCCAAATAGGGCCGCAACTGGCACACAAGGCAAACCTGGGCAAATGCCCCCCTTGCCACAGCCAAAAAATGATGTTCTAGACTTAGCTGTGGATCGAGGAGGACACCCAAGTTGCTAACCCTCTCCGAGGGGTACAAAACTTCTCCCCCCAGGATAATGGACGGACAGTTGGAATTGTCCTTGGGAGGCAGAGCCCATAGCCACTCCGTCTTGTTGAGATTGAGTCTGAGCCTGTTGGCACCCATCCAGACCTCAACAGCCTCCAGGCACCGGTTCATCACTTCCACTGCTTCGCTGTAATGACACAGGGTAGAGATATAAAGCTGAGTATCATCAGCATATTGACGGATGATCTCACCCAACGACTTCATGTAGATGTTAAAAAGCAGAGGTGAGAGAACAGACCCCTGAGGGACTCCACATGGAAGAGACCTCAGAGCCGATCTCTGACCTCCTGCGAACACCAACTGCTACCGGCCAGAGAGGTAGGAGGTGAACCACAACCTCCAACTGGCGCAGAAGGATACCATGGTCGATGGTATCGAATGCCGCTGAGAGGTCAAGAAGCACCAGGATAGTAGAGTAGCCTCTATCCTGGGCCCGCCAGAGATCATCGGTCAGCGTGACCAAAGCAGTTTCCGTGCTGTAACCGGACCTGAACCTGGACTGCTGAGGGCCCAGATAATCAGCTTCATTCAAGGACCATTGGAATTGGACATTCTCCAATCACCTCCTCTGCAAGCTGATGTTTGGGAAAGGATCCTTTTGCTGAGCTCACCTCCAGCGACACTGTACTGGCAGGCTGAGTTGCGAGTGCAGACGCCCCCTTCCCCCTCGTCAGGACTTCCTGGGTGAGTCCTTAATTTTTTTTTTATTGCTTGCAGGGATCCCACCTTCGTTGCCAGTGTTGCGTTTTCGGTTCGTTGGCAATTGATGAAGACACATGGTGACAAATAACAAGCTCTTTATTTTCTCTCTCCTACAACCAAGTGAACAGCAAAAGGCACGCAGGCCTTTTATAGGGTCAGAGACCCAGACAGTGTGAACCAATAGGAATTGAGCATTTTCGCGCCTTGCGCATGTGCGCAAGGCTGGCGCCACTCTGTCTGGTCCCAGGAAGCTTTTGGAATGCCTGGGATCATTTGCAACATTCTGAGCCTGTTTTCAGCTCTTGCAGGCTCAGGACACAACAGTTCCCACAAAGATCATTTAAAAGACATACAACAAAGCACAGTGTTCATCATTTTGATTGAACATGGGAATACATTATTTCCTATTGCATGATGATGACTGAGTGTCCATAAAAAGAGCTATAGTAATTTCACAGTTTAAAACATTTCAGAGTAGAACATAGCTGGAAACTTTTGGGAGCATAATTTAATGAAATATTCTAGGCCAGTCCCAGTGGACTGAATTAACATCTGCAGTTCTAACTTCAGTGACTAGATTTCTAGGATGTTTGCAAAAGCAGCAATTAGGACGGTTAATATGCAAGATAAGACAGAAAGTTGCCAGCTATCTTGTACTCAGCTAATTTCTTCTCTTCTCAGCAAAGGAACTGAAAGAAAAGAAAAATGTTCTATTTGCTTAATGCTCCCAAGGAACACATATAACAGGTATAAAAGGGAAAGGAATGGAATGAAGCTGTGTTTTACAAAGACAAGAAATGTTATAGATGGACTGCTGATTTCCAAGGCTAAAGCAGCAGTTCCCCTCAAACTTACCAGGAATATTGGTCATTCCAACCTCAACATATCAGAAAGGCACTAATTTAGGAAAGCTTAATCCAATAATATAAAAGTTATTATACAACAATCTGACTAACCCCAAAAATATGGTGAGAATCTTCATTTCAAACATTCTTCCTGATGTATTTTATATATTAAATAGAAAGAAAACAGGCGATGTGACAGCTATAAATTCCTAATTTCTGATTTTAAAAAATACATGTGCAATTGTTCATTATGCATCAGGAAGAATGTTTGAAGTAAACTTTTTTATGAAAAGTTTTAGTTTTTTTATGATCTTAAGATGACACTGATCATAGTTGTTATTACGGTTTGCCACATAGTCGGATATATGTTCAGACTGGTTTTGATATTGAGATAGGCAGATGTTGATGTTTGATGGTGTTAAAGGTATCATTGCAGAATGTAAACTGTTCTGAGTAAAGCTGCTTTTTACAATTGACCGATGGCAAATTTTTTCAATGTGAATGGTTCTCCAGCTGTTTTCAGATTGCATTCAAGGCATCCATTGCTCTTAGTACTACCTTTGTTTTCTTTTGCCACAGTCATTCTATACAGGTCTTTGTATTTTGTTATCTTCTCTATTTTTTTTTCTTCTACTCAGTTGTCTACAGGTACTGCCACATCCACTACCCAAACTTTTTTGTCTTTCTTATCGAGAATTGTTAAATCTGGGATGTTATGTAGCAGGTGCCTATCTGTCTAAATTCTAAAGTCTTAGAGCACTTTATATTCTTACTTTCAATTACTTTCTCTATTTTATGGTCCTACCAGTTCTTGCTTGCAGGCAAATAGTATTCCTTGCAAATCTTCCAATGCATCATTGTTGATACTTTATTATTATTGTTTGTTTATTTGCTAAACTTGTATGCCACTCATCTTGCTAGAGGTGACTGGAGATGAATGTCTAATGGATAGTGGAACTATAGGGATACAATGTTGTTTCTTGAAAGTTTGTTATTTCCAGGACACTCTAGGGGAAACTCTTGAAATTATTCTATGTGGTAATGAATATGAAGATTACTTGAAGCAAGCAAAAGATGCTGTGGGCAATTTTACTTATGTTGAAAGCTAAAATAGAAAGGAGACTATGTCTCACCTAGCATTGAAAGAGATTGACTTCTAAATAGAATGCCACCAAAACTCTAGTTTCAATCAGTTACAGGAGGTAGCAGTGCTTATCAATCTTAGTTGATCTCAATAAAGCTAAGGATTAATCCTGATTAGAAACTGAATATCATAGTTGTAGGCTGGATTAAGTTTTTTTAAAGGCAATAGCAAATCACTTCATTAAGGTTGCCAATGACACATTACGTACATGCCATGTAAGCACCAAGAATTGAGTTCAGCTCAAGAAACATTTTACCTTTTTCCAACTATTAATTTTATACATTAATGCACAAATTACTTTTGCTTTTATCTTAAATATAATATGCATTGGTTCCTAGCAATAATTTGAGAGTAAATATACTAATGTGATCCATCAATTTTAATAAACTGCATTGAAAATCTCAGTGGCCTGCAAATGCTCAATTTTCTGCCTCTGTTTCATTCTTTTCATATGCATGAACATTTTTATTGTAAATATGACATACCTGATATGCTATGGTTCAGTGATCTGGCTGGACTGTTAGGCAGGAAAATACATTTAGGAATGAAAAAAGGTTTGGCATTAGAACTTCATTTAATAAATTAGTTCAGCCCAGAAAGATAAACAAAAATGAAAAAAAGTTTAAAACCAATCCAGAGGACATGCCAGGAAGTACTTGATACAAATGCCAAGAATAAAGCTAATCCCATGATTCCCCCTCTTATCTCTAACTATTCCAAGCCAAGATCACAGCTCTGAAAGCTGAATATTATATTCTTCAATGTGCCAAATTTCATATCTTTTGTGTCCTGGGCCTGTTGAGGAAACTCAGCAGGCCCAGAAATGTTGCAATTGGTCTCGGGCATTCCAAAAGTTGCCCTGGACCAGACAGAGTGGCGCCAGCCTTGTGCGTATGCGCAAGGGGCGAACAGGCTAAATTCCTATTGGTTAACACTGTCTGGATCTCTGGCCCTATAAAAGGCCTGCGTGCCTTTTGTTCCTTTGCTTGGGTGTTGGAGAAAGAGAATAAAGTGTTTGCTACTTGTCACCATGTGTCTTCATCATTCGCACGTGAACGAAGAACTCAACAATATCTGTTTAAAAAAAAGTATAACTTTCTTAAGGCATTTACAATGACCCAATCAAGAACCAAACAGAGACCAAAATTCACCATTATGCAAGTAAAAAAAAGCAATAGCTTTTTCCTGCAACTGTGTGGAAATTTAAAGTTTGCTGTTGCTGGAATAGACATGAGGAGTAGGAGGTGGGGAGAGTGAGATTGAGAACATATGAATGCTGGCAAACTCACTCAAAGAATATTTGGAGTTAAAATGACACCATAAAATATAAATGCAATCATAACATAAATATGTGTAATATTGTAATGCCGTTTTCGGAATTTTCTAGTTTGGTGTTAAATATTGTACAGGAACATGTGCTACAAATTAACAAACACGTACATTTCAGAATGAAACTTGATGAGTTTGTTTATGTGTTTTTCATAGTCAATAAATTGATTTTTTTAGCTGTTTTTAGGGGAGATTCAGTTAGCAAAATGCTTTTGCAGTCCATTTTTTTTAATGTATTGTAGACTCTTCTTCCATTACTTCCTGGGTGATTGCATATTTGAAGAAATTAAAGGTTACACTAATTAAAAGACACTAAGATGGAATATAGTGGCAATATACTTGAAAAGAGGGTTTTATTTTTTAAAAAGTACTAATTAAATATTTCTGTAAACTTTTAACATAATTGTTCTTCAAAAGATTTTCTCCAAATTCAAGATAAACATTTTTCAGGAATAGTTGCTTCTGGACTACCTTACTTCCTTGGTATAGCAGAGTACTCATGTTCCCAGTAAAAGGGAATGATGTTCTTTCCAGAAAATAAAGTTTAGTTTTAATATAAAACATTTGCATACAGAATAAAATGTATCTAAAATAAACTTTTTAAAAGGGCATACCCGGAAGCGTTGGGTGGTACATGGTGCAGTGGCACAGGCAGTTATATGTATTACTAAATGGATACATGTTACCCTTCTGCTCCATGAGCAATGTTGGATGCCAGTTTGCTTTTGGATCCAATTCAAGGTGCTGGTTTTGACCTTTAAAGCACTATATAGCATGGTCCAGGTTATCCAAAGGACTGTCTCTTTCCTATACATCTACCCATCCCATGAGGTCTGGCAAGAATGGTTACTGCAGGTCCCATCTGCAAAATAGTTCCATCTGACAGAACTTAGAAAGCCAGCTTTTTCTGCCATGACATCCACTCTCTGGAAGATCAGTCCTTCTCAGGTGAGATTAGCTCCTACTCTTATGGCCTTCCAGAAAGCTCTCAAGATGTGCTGTTGTTGTTTTTTCACAAAGCCTGGGGATCCCTCATAACAGGAAGTGGGAACATTGGTTGTATTATACATAACATCTTCCCTCTCATGGTCCTTCTGCACTGGCTGGAGGGGTTGGGGGTCGGGGGCACTGTTCTGCAGTGGTTCACCTCCTACCTCACTGGTCAGTCGCAGTCGGTGTTGGTGGGGGGTCAGAGGTTGACCCCTAGGTTCCTCCCTTGTGGGGTCCCTCAGGGATCGGTCCTCTCCCCTCTGCTGTTTAATGTTTACATGAAACCGCTGGGTGAGATCATCCGACAACACGGGGTGAGATATCATCAGTATGCTGATGATACCCAGCTTTACATCTCCACCCCGTGTCACTTCAGTGAAGCAGCAGAAATGATGTGCTGATGTCTGGAGGCTGTTAGGGTTTGGATGGGTGCTAACAGGTTTAAACTCAACCCCGACAAGACGGAGTGGCTGTGGGTTTTGCCTCCCAAAGATAATTCAATCCATCCATCCATCAACCTGGGGGGGGGAGTTTTTGACCCCCTCGGAGAAGGTCCGCAACTTGGGTGTCCTCCTCGATCCACAGCTAAATCTGGAACATCATCTTTCGGCTGTGGCGAGGAGGACATTTGCCCAGGTTCGCCTGGTGCACCAGCTGCGGCCCTATTTGGACCGGGAGTCTCTTCTCACAGTCACTCATGCCCTTATCACCTCAAGGCTCGACTACTGCAATGCTCTCTACATGGGGCTACCTTTGAAAAACGTTCGGAGACTTCAGGTAATGCAGAATGCAGCCGCGCGAGCAGTGTTGGGCCTGCCCAGAAATGCCCACATTTCGGCATCACTCTGCGAGCTGCATTGGCTGCCAATTGGTCTCTGAACGCAATTCAAAGTGTTGGTTATGACCTATAAAGCCCTACATGGCATTGGACCAGGTTACTTACGGGACCGTCTGCTGCCCCATGAAACCCAGTGACCGGTTAGGGCCCACAGAGTCAGCCTTCTCCAGGTCCCGTCAGCCAGACAGTGTCGCCTGGCAGGCCTAGGGGAAGAGCCTTCTCTGTTGCGGCCCCGGCCCTCTGGAATCAACTCCCCCCGGAGATCCATATCTCCCCCACCCTCCCCGCCTTTCGTAAACTGCTCAAAACACATCTTTGCTGACAGGCCTGGGGCAGTTAACATCTTGCCCCTAGCCAGTGTATGTTTGTGTGCATGTTTGTTGGATGATTGGTTTTTTTTTTAACTCAGGGGTTCTTTTATATATGTATTCTATGTTAGATTTCTATTTATGCTGTCAGTCGCCCTGAGTTCCCGAAATAGGGCGGCATAGAAATCCAATAAATACAATACAATATACAATAGCTGCAGCTGGCTCATATTTAGGTAATTGTCCACTAGGACTCCGAGATCCCTCTCACAGTTACTACTATTGAGCAAGGTACCCCCTATACTATACCTATGCATTTGGTTTTTCTTGCCAAAATGTAGAACCTTGCTTTTTTCACCATTGAATTTCATTTTGTTAGATAGTGCCCAGTGTTCAAGTCTGTCTAGATCCTTCTGTATCTTAAGCCTGTCTTCTGGAGTGTTGGCTATTCCTGCCAGTTTGGTGTCATCTGCAAATTTCATGAGTTCCCCATCTATCCCCTCGTCCAAATCGTTGATATAGATATTGAAATGCACTGGGCCCAGAACAGAGCCCTGGGGCACCCTTCATGTAGATGCGGTTCCATTGAGGACCACATGCTGAGTATGGCCAGTTAGCCAGCTACGGATCCATCTGGTGGTGGTGCTTTCTACCCCACATTTTTCTATCTTGTCAAGTAGTAGGTTGTGATCTACTTTATCAAATGCCTTACTGAAGTCCAAGTAAATTACGTCCACAGCATTCCTCTGATCCACTAATTTTGTCACTTGGTCAAAAAATGCAATAAGATTTGTCTGGCATGATCTATTTTTGACAAACTCATGTTGGCTTTTAGTAATGACTTTGTTTGCCTCTAGGTGTTCGTTGATTCATTGTTTGATTATCTTTTCCAAGATCTTCCCAGGTATTGAGGTCAGGCTGATAGGTCTGTAATTTCCTGGGTCCATTTTTTCCCCTTTTTTGTAGATGGGAACTACATCAGCTTTTTTCTAGTTCTCTGGTAGTTCCCTGTGCTCCAGGATCTTTGAAAAATATAGTTCAGTGGTTCTGAGATCACATCTGCCAGTTCCTTGAGAACCTTGGGCTGTAATCCATCTGGTCCTGGCAATTTGAACTCGTCTAGGCTGGACAGGTGCTCACTTACCATTTTCTTGCCTATCTTAACTTGCGTTTTTATTCTGTTTTTTATGGCACTATTTTCGATAGGTTGGTCTGTTCTTTCCCTTTGTGTAAAGACAGATGCAAAAAATGAGTTAAATAGTTCTGCTTTCTCCCTGTTGCTTGTCACCTTCTTGCCACTTTCACCCACTAATGGACCAATCATTTCCTTCACTTTTTTCTTGTTTTTTACATGTTGAAAGAAGCATTTTTTGTTATGTTTGACTTTGATCGCAAGCCTTAGTTCATTTTGAGCCTTAGCTTTCCTCACTTCATCTTTGCAGGCTCGGGCTATTTGTTGATATTCTGACTTAGTTATGTGCCCCTCTTCCCACTTTCTATACTTGTCCTTTTTATCTTTCAATTTGTCATAGAGTTCTTTATGCAGCCATGCTGGTTTCTTTTGAGAGCTGTTATTTTTCTTCTTTGTTGGTATTGTGCTAGACTGGACTTTTATTATCTCATTTTTCAAAATTTCCCAAGCTTCTTCAGTTGTTTTCCCCTTGAGGATTCTCATCCATGGAATCCTTCCCAAGCCCTCTCTAAGTTTATTGAAATTAGCTCTCTTGAAGTCCAAGACTCTAGTTTGACTGTGTTCTATTGCTTGTACTTCCATAAAGCCTTCCTATGGCTTTAACACCTTCTATCATTTCATTTCTGTTAGTGAGAATTAGATCCAAAATGGCTAATCCCCTAGTTCCCTTCTCTACTCTTTGGGAGACAAAGTTGTCTGCTAGGTTTGTCAGGAACCTATTTGATCTTCCACTTGGTGCAGAGTTTGTCTCCCAGTTGATGTCAGGGTAGTTAAAGTCCCCCATTACTATTGTGATGTGCTTCCTACATACTTTAGTTAGCTGACTAGCAAAAAGTTCATCTATTTCTTCTGTTTGGCTGGGTGGCCTGTAGTATACACCTATGGCAATGTCATTTTTTCCCCTTTTATATTGACCCAAGAGAGTTTTTATCATTGTTGTGCTCTATTTTTGTAGAGATGTAGTTATTTCTTATATAGAGAGCAAGTCCACCTCCTCTTTTATTTGGTCTGTTTCTTTTAAATAATTTAAATCCCTCTAGCTGTGTGTTCCATGTGTGGGTTTCATCCCACCATGTTTCCGTAATGGCAACAATATCATATCTGCCCTCATTAACCTGAATTTCTAGTTCACCCTGTTTGCTGTTCATACTCTGTGCATTGGTGTATAGACATTTGAGTCCTTTATGACCGGCCCTGTGTTTACTTTCTACATAACCTGTGCGGTGCCTGAGTTCCCCTATTGGCTTACCACCTATTTGGTTAGTTAACTTTGTGTGGTACTCACTATTAGAGGCTTGATTTTGCTTGACAGCAAGGTTGGTATTCTTACATGCACTGATAGCCCTATAATTTTTAGATTGCTGGGGACAGGGTTGTTCTGTATCAATTAACTCACTGTCCCCGCTGTTTAGTTTAAATTTTCCTCCAGAAAATCTTTGAATTAATAGCCGAGTAACTCAGTCCCTTTCTTTGATGGATGCAAACCATCTCTTTTGTACATCTTTTCATTGGACCGGCTACAGACTTTGTGACTAATATATCCAAAGCCTTCCCCTTTACACCACTCCTTTAGCCACATATTGAATTATGCTATGCACTGGCCTTTTCCATTTTGCTCCTTGTACACTGGTAAAACCTCTGAGAAAGTAAGCCTACAGTCTATTCTGCTACGTTCCTTCCCCAAGCTCTGGAAATCGTTCTGCACAGAGAGTAATCTTTTTGGGACAGATTGTTAGTGCCAAGATGTACGATAGCCTCCACATCACAGTCCTTGCTGCCATTCTTGATTATTTTAGAAATAAACTTCTTGTCCCTATTGGAAGACACCTGACCTCTTTCAAAGCCTCTGTGTCCTTTCTTAAATTTACATCCCTTATAACTGAATCACCTACCAGAAGGTAGCTTCTCTTTTTGGATGCCTTTCTGTTCTTGCATGATTGATGTGTAATACCTGATTCACACTTCTACCTGTCGAAATCTAGTTTTTCATCTTGGACCACAATCCCCTGCTTATTTGAGTTATCTTCATAAATACCTTTACCTGTCTCCTTAATGTCCCTATTAAGGTCAGCAAGGGCACTGCAATTGTTGTGGAGGGACACAGCGAAAGCTTTGCATTTATGGTTCACAGCTCTCACCCTGCCAGATCCCACGGTTGTCCACACTGCCCTTCTCCTGCAAGATCTTTGTGGTAGAGGGGGCTGATAGTACGGAGGCTTACTAGAGTAGAGGGGCTGAACTAGACACCTAATTTCTGCCCTAGATAGATAATCTGTCCTTGTAGGCTTGTAATTCCTGGTTTTACTGTACATCACTAAGATTCACCTCAGGTGAGATAGGCAGCCAAATAAATTTGATAAATAAATATTACCTACAATCTAAAAGTCTTGCTGAAAGATTCCTGGATTAAAACACAACACATAGCAGAACATACCCATCCATCCAGTAGCAAAATATAGTTTAAAATTCCTCCATGCTTTTCTTTCAAGGAATATCAAGTTGTTCCACAAAAAAGAAGTAAATCCTGATCTAGTAACCAGTAGAAAGAAACCTGCCTAAACAAGAAGGCGTAAAAATACCAGTTGTTTTCTTTCCTTCATAGCACATACATTTAACAAATTAGGGTCAGTGTCAGTTTTAATTTTTCTAGACAGACTTGAGAAGAAATAAACTACAATTTGAAACATAATGATTGTAAGAATGAATTTTCATTTGAAGAGTATGAGTGTGAATTTGGGCACAATTCTACAAAAAATGAGAGCAGTGACATAGTCATTGCCACTGATCCTTACTTTAAATAATATTATTTTCACCCCTTCAACAGAAGTGGTTGTACTTCAGCTGAAAGCTAAAATGCTTAAACAACTAAATTTAGCATGGGAAACCAGTTGTTCACATATATGTTGTTAGTAAACCTCAGTCTAACATAGTATCATGCCATCATAAAATACAAGTAGTGACTGCATGATTTTTATATTTTCTTCATATTTTGCTGCCACTTTCCATGTGTACTCCTCCTCTGAAGAGAGAGAGGATCCTATTCAACGTACACTCCCAGCACCTGGCTTTGCATTATATTTCCATTATATTTCCAGGCTTGCTACATCCAGTTAGACTAGAAATGTTAGGTAGTATTTGGACCAGGTAGTATTTAGGTGGATCATGAGGCAGTCCAATTACTTTATCTATAATTAAAGTGGGGTATTTATAGGTGGGATTGCTCCTTATAAAAAAATTGTAATATTATAGGAAGGCAAACAAGTAGATTTCTAATCAGTGTAGAAAAGCTGGGTAGAATATTGGAAAACAAAGGTTGAATTAATTTGTGTGCATAACATCATGTAAGATGATATATGATAGTACTGGGTAATGCCCAGAAGATGTTCTGCAAACAGCAGGTTCTAGGCTTGAATACAAAATATTTTCAGGTTTAAATGGTTGATATTTTTTATTAGAAGGTAGCTGAAAAGAATCTTCAGTGTTGTTGTTTTTTTTATCATAGCATGCTGATAGATTATTTGAGGACAATATTCATATTCTGCATGTATCATATAGTGTGCAAAATTAAAGGTGAAGGCTTCATTTGAGTTTTTTTTACATATTTACCGCTATTTATAGCCATACTGAAGGTGGGAAATGGTATGTATCTGCTGTTTTTAATTATCATACTCACAATTTAGTCTAAAACTTCTAAAAGGTATATCATTTCCTGCCCATGAAAACATATACACATGCTCATCACCACACAGATTTTTGGGGTAAGCAACATTATTCAAAGAAAATAAATAAGAAATCATGAGGCAAGTTATTGTAGTTATTGTATAAGAAAAAAAAAGGAAATCTAGTTTACACTAAACCATTCAATACTTTCCTACCTTTGTATATCCTTACTTCTACATGGTCCATATACTTCTTCATACACAGCCTTTTGTTTCTTAAATTTTTCTTCTCTCTCTTTTAGAGAATGTCATCAACTCTATCCCACTAAGACTTTCTTGGTCTTCACCATTCTTTTGTCCCTTTCATTATTTCTTCATATATTAGTGTTATGATTTGTTCCTCATTCATGATGAAAACATTTTAACATGCTTCATTCTTATTAGTTAATTTTTGTATTCGATTTGCATTCCAATAAGGAGAATATTTGTAGCTCAGGGTTGACATGAGGGTGTCCTAGGTGCTTTCTGCACTTGGTTGTTTTCTTGCAGGCATTTTATTACCAAAACCAGGTAATGTCATCAGTGCTAGTCTTTTTTTCTTTTTTTACTATATGTCATGTCTCTACTGATAGTGCCCAGTCTCTCCATGTGCTCTGGCATGATGGCCTGTTCTAGCTATTCCTTGAAATGGGCTATGGTGTACAGATATTTGTTTAATCTGGAATCATGAGCGGTATTAATTTTTTTTGCCCACTTTCTTGCACTATTTTCCATCCAGCTGTGCAATTGACTGGAGGTTTGTATTTGACCATGGTAGGTAGGGAATGTTGTCATAGGCATTCATGCAGGAATAAAACTGCTCCTGCAGGCAAATTTTTCTCATTTGTGTGCTTTCTGAAGCATTTGACACCCATATGTGTCAAATAAAGCAGAATACTTGTAGCTCAGGGTTGAATTGAGGAGGCCTTGGTGCTCTTTCAGCTTGGTTGATTTCTTGCAGATGTTTCATTACCCAAACTAGGTAACCTCATCAATGCTAGACCTAGTTTGGGTAATGAAATGTCTGCAATAAGCAACCAAGCTCAGAGAGCACCAAGGACCTCTCAATTCATATTCATTCAGCCCCCATTAATTTTGGATTCCATTTCTTTTCATTTTACTATAAATATTTCTTAATATCCTATCTCCACTGAACTCTAATTACTTTTATGTTCCTCCTGAATATGCAATATCCAGTTCCATCCCAAATGATCCAAGGATTCATTTTTCTCAACATACCACATATCTTTCTACTAGCATCTGCATGAACCCAAAGTGCACATTTTAATCTACTTTCTCTGGTTCTTCACATATAATGTAATTTGCATTTTTATTGTCAAGCACAAGTTCCTCAGTCTTTTATACATTAATGGTCCAATCCATATTCCTCATTCCATAATGCAATGTAACTAACATTTTCAGCAAAATATTTGGATACTCAACCAAAATCATGGTGTTGTCCAAAGTGCATACATATTTCTGTTCCAACCAACACAGCTCCAATGTCACCATAAACATCTCATATACTTTTATCTATCCAGACATTAAACAACAATATTTTGTTACTCCAAGCTCAGTTATAATTGATTCATTAAGTTTTCCATTTCATTTCCATCATATAGTACTTGTAGTGCATTCAGCAATCTACCTTCAATTCCATATTATATAAATCAACAAGCTTAATGAATTTTCTGAATTTTCCAAATTTTTGTTCACTATCACTGTTGTGTCCTGAGCCTGCAAATGCATTGCTCTGGAGTCAGTAACATATACTGATTTAAAGAAACTTCTGAAAGAGCATTTCCAGCCCAAGTTGTCCATCATTGCTTGGAGGCACACATTTGAACAAAGGAACCAGAAGGCAGGTGAATCTGCTAAGGACTTTATTGCAGCTTGAGGCAGGCAGCCAGACCGTGAGAGTTTAAAGACTTGGAAGAAAGGCTGCACAATCGTTTTGTATGCGGTTTAAGGAACAGAGACAGCAGATTATCTTTGCTAAAGAAGATGTTTCTTTCCAAGATGGTCTGCGAGAGGTTACAGCAGAGGAAGCAGCAGGCGGGGCGGTAAAGAATTTGCAGCCCACCAGAAGCCCTCCACAGATGGTCACCATTCATCAGGAAGTCATGCAAGAAGATTTGGAGGCAGATCCTGAAGAAGAGGTGGATAAGATTTACCAGGCAGATGGAAGAAGGCAGAAGAAGCGTACAGAAAAGACCCCAACTTTTGGTTTGCTTTGGGTGCTGAGGACACCACAAACATCTGAAAGGTACCAAGGTCCCCAGCCAAAATAGGGTGGTTTTCTGCATATCGCGCAGAAGTATTTTAAGGACAGGCATACATAAACCCCTAAAGAAGAAACTGTCCCTTAAAGTAAGTTTGCAAGGGGTTCCTTTATCCATGGAGTTGGACACTGGGTCCACTCTCTCTATTATTTCTCTCAATACATTCAGGAAAATTTGCAGTAGCAGTGGCCTCCGAGTTAAACTCAGGCCATCCAATGCAATACTTACAGACTTTCAGAATTCTAAGGTGTGTGTTAAAGGGAAAGCCACCCTTAAGGTTCAGTACAAGGATTTTGAAGGTCCCTTAGATGTGTTGGTTGTTGGGGGTGAATGCACAAGTCTCATTGGATTCGATTGGTTTGAGGCCTTGGGAATCCAGGTTACGGGGCTGCACAATTTGCAAACATGGAACCTGGCAGAAGTCTGCAGGGAGTTTGAAGATGTGTTTAGTTCTGAACTTGGATCCTACAAGGGGCCTCCAGTTTCATTACAGTTAGACCCAAACATAACACCCATTAGGGTTAAGCCTAGGAAGGTACCTTTTGCCCTCAAGGGTAAGATTGATGTTGAACTGGACAAATTGCTCCAACAAGGCATTTTACAACCTGTAGATTCTAGTCAATGGGAAACCCCCATAGTAATGCCTCTAAAGGCTAATGGGGACATACGTATATGTGCAGACTACAAGTGCACACTAAACAAGGCACTGCAGCAGCACGCTTATCCAGTACCTGTAGTAAGCCACATTCTGGTTTCCCTCAAGAAGGGATGGATTTTTGCAAAGCTTGACCTGGCACAGGCCTATCAACAGTTTCCTGTTGATGAGGCAGCTGCTCAAACCATTGTAACCCATAGAGGAGCTTTCAAAGTAAAGAGATTGCAATTTGGGGTGAATGTTGCCCCTGGCATATTCCAGAGTGTCATGGAGAACACACTTCAGGGTATTCCTGGAGTCTGTCCATATTTTGATGATGTTCTCATTGCTGGGGAATCATCTCAAAACTTGGCAGAGAAATTAAGAGCTGTTTTGCTTCATTTTACAAGAGCAGGCTTTAAGTTAAAGAAGGACAAGTGTAAGATTGGAGTCAGTTCTACTGACTTTTTGGGATTCAGGATAGATGCTCAAGGCATTCACCCTTCTCAAGCTAAATTAAAAGCTATTTAGCAGGCCCCAATCCCTAAGTCTAAGGGTGAGTTGCAAGCCTTCTTGGGGCTATTAAACTTTTACCATGCATTTCTGCCACACAAAGCTGCAATAACTGAGCCCTTGCACAGGCTTTTAGACAAACAAGCCTGTTGGCAGTGGACCAAAGTCCATGAAAAAAGTTTCAATGAGGTTAAAGCCTTGCTTACTTCTAATGCAGTTCTAACACTTCAATGAGCAGCTACCTGTTTGCATTGCCTGTGATGCATCTCCATAAGGGGTGGGAGTGGTACTTAGCCACCTGAAGGCTGATGGGACACAGGTCCCTGTGGCCTATTATTCCAGGACACTGTCTTCTGCTGAGCGTAATTATGCTCAAATTGACAGGGAAGCATTGGCTAGTGTGGCATGCATTAAGAAGTTTCATGATTTCATATACGGCCACCACTTCACGGTCTACACTGACCATAAGCCCTTGTTAGGGTTGTTCACAACTACCAAACAGACTCCTCATATCCTGTCTCCTCATATGCTGAGATGGTCCATTTTCCTGTCAGCATATGACTACACGCTAATCCATAAGCCTGGAAAGGAAATGGGTCATGCAGATGGCCTGAGTAGATTACCCCTGCCTAATTTGGAGCCTGTCCTGCTCCTGCTGTCAATATTCTGTCCATTCAAGAGCTGCCTGAGTCGCCCCTCAATGCTAGGGATGTGGCTGCAGAGACTGCCACTGATCACACACTTACACACGTGCTGACTTGGGTGTTTTCAGGATGGCCTGACCCATGCCCTGATTCTGAGTTCCAAAGTTTCTGGCACAAGAGGCATGAGTTGTCCACATTCAAGGGATGCCTGTTATTGGGTAGTAGGGTAGTAATCTCAGTCTCATTGAGGCCTAGAACCTTAATCTCTCTACATGAGGGACACCCTGGTATAGTCAGGATAAAAGTGCTTGCGCGCAGCCATTTGTGGTGGCCTGGCCTGGATAAAGCCATTGAGGCCCAGGTCCATGGGTGCCATGTGTGTCAATAGTCCCGGCCTGAAATGCCTCAGGCCCCAGTTCATAGGTGGGAGGAAACTCAATCCCCGTGGTCTAGAGTACATATAGATTATGCTGGGCCCTTTCAGGGGCAATTCTTCCTGGTTGTTGTCAATAGCTATTCCAAGTGGCTAGAGGTTGTTCCTGTGTCCTCACTACTACCGCCAAGACTACCCAGGTGTTGAGAGGAATCTTTGCAGCTCATGGCCTTCCAGATGTTCTGGTTTCAGATAACGGCTCTCAATTTACCTCTTCTGAGTTCCAGGTTTTCCTCCAGGCCAACCTGATCCACCATGCAACTTCAGTTCCTTTCCACCCATCCACCAACAGAATGGCAGAGCGAATGGTGCGCATCACCAAGGAGGCCCTCAAGAAACTGACTTATGGTAACTGGCATCACAGGTTAGCTGATTTTCTTCTTGCATACTGCACCACACCTTGCAATGTCACAGGGAAGAGCCCAGCTGAAGTTCGCTGGGGTTGCCGGCTCATCACTAAGTTAGACAGGCTGCACCCAGACCGGGTGGCATCTCAGATGTCACAACTGCGGGCACTGAGGAGACTTCAAGTGGGTGATCCGGTCTGGACTCAGAACTATGGGCCTGGTCATCTCTGGGTACCTGCTGAGGTCTGTAAGATCTCTGGACCTTTGTCATATGAAGTGACCTTGGAAGATGGCCGCGTTCTTTGGTGGCACGTAGATCAGCTGCGTGCAAGGATGGACTCTCACCCTTCTATTCCTGGCTCTGCTCTGGAGGAGGAGGAAATTATAATGTGCATTCTGGGGATCAAGGTCAACAGCCTTCACGGGCCAATGATGAGGCCAGGGGTAACACATCACAAGGTTCCGCAAGTGCTCGGAAAAGGACTTCATGGGACACAGGGTCATCTGACACACCCACACTTACTCCAGCCAGGGAGTCACTCCGGGGGTATCCACATTATTCATACACAATAGATAGTGCTCCAGATAGGGAGACCGACTGGGGGCATCCACACAACTCACATCCTACAAGAGAACTGGCAACACAGTATGGGAACTGGCCCTATTCTGCTATTGCTCCCAGAAGGAAGTCTGTTAGAATAGGGGCTAACAAAGGGGCCACTCCTGCATCTGGCACCTCTGGCATGGCCTTGGGGTCCACTGGGTACTGGGGCCCTGTAGTTACCCCGGACTCTCCATATGCTGGCCTTGGGATCGAGGGGCAGTGTTCCCAAGAAAGGTCCATTGTGGATCCGGGGAGTACCACCCCTTAAAGGGATGCTGGTTTGGGCTCAGAGGGTCCAGCCAGCCAGCAGATGGGCAGGTCGACCAGGTATTTGGGGCAGCAAAGTCCTAACCTAATGAGCCTGGCAGGGGAGCAGGTAGGTCAGGCAACAGCACCAGGGTCACCTGGGGCAATTGGGCAGCAACGTCTTGGCTTACCCAGTCTGGAGGGAGAGCAAGGAGACGAAGCAAACTCTCCCGGTCCGAGGAAGTCACAAAGAGCCAAGTGCCTCCCAAATATCTTTCTGATTTTGTGAAGTTGCTGTCCAGTTCCAGGGGTAATACTCCTATAGTCATTGACTAACAATGTTATTTTGTTTTATTTATGATTTCGGGTATATGCCCATGAATCCCAGCGACCGGTTAGGGCACATAGGGTTGGCCTCCTATGGGTCCCGTCTGCTAGACAGTGCCATCTGACGGGACCTAGGGTTAGGGCCTTCTCTGTTGCTGCCCCAGCCCTCTGGAATCAACTTCCCTCAGAGGTTCGTACTGCTCCTTCCCTCCTAGCTTTCCATAAACTTTTAAAAACACATCTTTGCAGACAGGCCTGGAGCATGTGAGCTATGCTCTGCCCCTGGGCCTTTGATTGAGAGTGTATGTTGTATGAGTGAGTATAGTTTTTATAGTTTCATAGTTTTATATTGTACCATTTTTTAAGTGACCTATGTATTTTGTACTTATATTTCTGTTGTGAGCCGCCCTGAGTCTGGGGAGAAGGGCGGCATATAAGTTGAAATAAATGAAATGAAATGAAATATGCATTCACCAAAAGCAATGTAGAGGGACTTTGGTTGAAGGCAACCTCAGGTATTCCCATCCATACTTGGCTGTGAAAAGGTATGACACTCTTCCCAAAGAAGAATGTTGAAGTGTCAGGAGTGTTTCAATCTAGGGGGGAGGGGTGTTGTGTCCTGAGCCTGCAAATGCAGGCTCGGGACGTTGCAATGGTCCCAGGGATTGTAAAAGCTGCCCGGGACCAGACTGAGTGGTGCCGGCTTTGCGCGCATGCGCAAGGCAGGAAAAGCGCTTGTTTTGTTGCCATTGTGTCCGGGGATCTGGGTGTATAAAAGGAGGCCTGCGTGCCTCTGCTCGTTGTTGGTGTTGTGGCTGAATTGGGAATAATGAGTTGTTCTATACAAGATGTGTCTTCATCATTCGCCATTACCAGAAGGACTTAACAATCACCACTGATACTTTCTCAATAAAAATTTTATAAACATCTGTTCAGGCACACTTAACAAACCAATGCCCCTGTGGTTTTGCATTTATACCTACTATAAGTGCATTCAGTGAGCTGTCAGATTCAGTCTTCATGCACACATTAAATATGTTGTACAGCCATTTTATAAACAAGCAACATCAATATTTTAACAGTTCCCCAGTTACAGCTGCAGCATCACCAATTTTCAGTTGTCACAGCATTTATGACTTACTTACTACTTTTCATTAGGTTTTTGTAGACATTAACATTTATACCATTTGTTTTTATTCTGTTATTTGATATGTCACTATCAATCCCATACAGATCATTAAAATACTTTTTCCATCATTCTCTCACTCAGGTTTAATCTCAAATCATTTTATCACATTCATTTTTAATTCTTATTAATTGGTTAGAAGTTCCTTGTTCAGCTTTTTCTACCCATTTCCAAAATCATTTTTAAAAAATCTGTTTCCCTCTTTTAATTTTCTCTTCCTTATCTTTTTGACTACCTCTGTTTTATCGTTTTTCCTAAACATTGTGCAATATCTTTCTTTATCTACACACAATAGTGGCATAAATAATGGTGGTCTATTCCATGTTCAGAGCCACCAATCATCCTTGTATTCTTCACTAATTCAATCTTCCAGCTTAAGGAATTAGATGTCATGCATTTTTAATCATTTGTTTTTCGTGTAATAAATATAAATAGATTTAAACCATGTATCTGAGATATGATTGCATACCCTTTAATTCATAGAATATGATAGCACTTTTGGTATTCTTCCAAAGGAGAGTAGAGTTGAATGACCGAGAAATTTGATAAACAATTTAAACAATCTGGGTGAATATGAAGGTTACAATTTTCATGCCCTTTCAAAATCACATTGAACTATAATTCAATGCATAACTAGCTGTATATTTCCTTATCTAGAGCCTCCCAATTAGAGAATGAGAGCTTATTTACCAAAATGACCTCTACTACCTCCTGTATGTAGTTCACTTTCCTACAGAGATTCCATATTATCCTTGCATAGTTTTTGTTTGTTTCTGAACAGATTGTTGTATTTCAAATTAAATACTGGACAATTTTAAAAAATAAATAAAATTAATGGTACTTATTTGAGATGGAAAACCATTATTTAAAAGAACTTTTCCTGACAGCAGTGCTTTTTTTGTAAAAAAAAAAAAAAAAAAATAGGTGCCGGAACTCACACATGTCATACAACCCATTTTGCCTACCCTACAAGGTTCCATCCAAAAAAGTACCGGAACTCCGTTCTGGGCATTCTGTGACAAAAAAGCCCTGCCTGACAGTATGCCAGCTTAAAACAGTGAAAATGGAATGATAGGACACTTGTTTACAGGCACAATGTGTAGGCATTATTTCTGGAGTCACAGTTTCTTAGGGCAAAGATGACACTTGCAGCAACAATTAATCATTCTGCACCCCAATCTATGAACAATACATGTATACCTTTTATATAGAGAGCTTTTATCCAGCAATTCATTAATTTCGTATAAAGTCCAAATAATGCAACTGCATTAAACTTGTCCAGTTATTGTAAGTACAGCAAGAAAACACAACTGTTCTTATTACTGAGAAAACCTGTTATGTTAGAGGGAAAAGTATTTGATTGCAACTCAGATAACCTACTTTATTTAAAGAACAATGGTATATCATGGTCTGTGTATCTGAGTTCTTCTGTAACCTCATGTCTCCTCTGCTTAATAACAGCAAAATTAAACTAAGCTTCTTCTAAAGATGAGACTCTGGGGAATCCCAGGAAACAAAAGAGCAGGAGTTTCAATTCTCTCTTCTTGCTGAGAATAGATTCTGCCTCATATAGCCACTGATGTATAGTCATCTTAAAAGAGTTGGTTAATTTCCAATGGGAAAAGGCATAAAAGAAGAATCTCCTTATCTTTAATGGAATGTTACTGAACTATACAAAATGGCTCACATTCGAAATAAGTAGAGAAAAGTCTTGTCTGTTTTGCCATGATAAGAAACCATGTTTAGTATACAGTGTGCATTCTACTCAATCTGCTAAGGGAGGCTCCCAGATGTTTTGTAGCACTATTTAAACAATAAAATTAAACATTAAAAAAATCAGACTCTAACTGGATTAAGCAATTGTATTTAATCTTGTCATTCAAACCCAAGAGTTATTCCCAATAAATCTGGAAATGCAAGAAAATGCATGACATTTCAAAGTATTTTACACATTGGTTACACTTGAAGATAATGCACAAACTTCAGTTTTGTAATGCACTCTCTTCCTTTGCTTCTTGTAGCCACAGGAGATCAAAAGCATTCTCTTTTTTAATTAATCATGGTTTGCCAACACATTCTTTGGTTAATGGTAATAATAGCTTATTAAAATAAGCCAAACTCAAAGCCTGGCAATGTTAAGCCAGCTAATAACGTTTAGGAGAAAGTAAAATATATACTTTAAAATGCAAATTAAAAAATAGCAATAAAATTAAAATTGGTAACAACTGTATAGCTGAGCAATTATGTGGATAATTCCCCAAACACATTCAGGAAATCATCCAGATCAGCCAGACCATTTTCATCTGTCCTAACATTATAGAACTTTATATTGGTCTTCTGTATAAATCTGATGAAGGAGTAACCTGTGCAGGAAAATGAAGTCATACTTCAAATCATTAACTTCATTCAAATAGAAATTCAAACCCAACATTTATCACACAAATACTAGATTGGAAAGCCTAGTATTTGCATAAGCAAGACTTCTTAAGCCATCCCTTAAGACAAGACCTCTTAAGCCATCCCTAAGTGGAAATCAGACAAGAAAAAAAACTTACGACATTCCAATTGTATTACCCAAGTTACCCCAGCTAGCTGTCAGACAGAAGAGTGAAACACAAGTTCAGTCACCTCTATTTCTAATACATATGAAGTATTGCTACTAGTTTCTTTGCATTTATGTTGAGATAAAAAGCCTACATCTATAACCAAACTCCCTTTAAACTACTAGATGGTAGGACGGGGGGGGAACCAATAAACCTTTGTAGTATTAACCATCCAGTTAAACAACATGTGTTCCAAATTGGCAAAATGCAATATGGAATATTTAGGTAGACTTCCTTGACCTTCAAACCTAGATTGCCATCCCACAAAATTGGCAGAAATAAACTGCCTTCTCTTCCAGCATCCAGATTCTGGATTTATATGAAATACATATAAATTTAGTAAATAAATCAACTGATCTGACATTAAAATATCAATTTCAATTTAAAGGGGTCACCACTGTTATTACTTTAGTTAAGCCTCCTCCTTAAAGGAAGAGACTATCAGCATGGGCTTGCTCTCTATTTGTTGATGCTTATTTAATACGAATGCTGTTTCCCATAGTCTACCCTACCAGGCCCAGACAAACTAGCAGTCCAGATTTCCTCCCAACCCATCATGAACCTATTGCCCTGAACCTAAAGACTTTTATTTGGGGTTTCAAAAGGATAAGATCCTTTTCTTTTGAGTTCTTTTCCAGTTCCTGTTAAGATTATACTTTAAAGGGTCTTGGTAAAATTATAAAAAAAATAAGAATAATTTCTTGCCTGAGAAAGCTGGAAAACTAAAAACTACTGACACCTAGTAGAGAATTAGATCACAGCACATTAACAACAATGCCCAGAAACAAAGAAAAATCTGTTCTCTTGAACTCTAATAACCTTTAAGAAGACAGCTGCTGGGAACAAAGAAAAGAATACATACTGGGCCAGCTATAAGATTAGAAAGTGTCTGAAGGAAAAGAAATACTCTGATTGTTGTCTAAACTCAAGAATTGTTTACAGAATAAGAAAAACTTTGATTTTTGACTAATCTTTTAGGGGGAGATTTACAGGAAGGATTCAAGATGGCTAAATATATTGAACTGCAATTTTGACTGGTTGACAACTGACTCCTGAATGAAAGAACTGTTACAAAACGTTGATTTTACCGAAGCCTTGACAACTGGAAATACAGTGGATTACAAAAGCTGTATATAAAGATAAGAACTACACAAAACTGGACTGTTCAGATTTTGACTTTTGGCTGGTATGACAAGGCTAATTACAGAGACTATGGCACTGATGATGGATTATTTAAAAGGGGAAGATAACATGGATATGGCATACTTATCAAAAATGACAGAAAACCACATTTAATATGTACTCCTGGAGGACTCAGCCTGGAATATCAAAGACCTCCAGAAGCAGCATTTCAAGACAAGACAAATACTCTCCAAGAGAAAATTTATGTAATGTTATGACAGATACAAATGACAATAATTTTACACCATGAAGAGATTAAACACAACTTTGATGGCATAAATGAGCACACTTCTAATCTAAATTCACAGTGAAAAAATACTCAGAAAATTATAGTAAAAATGAACAAACAAATCAGACAACAGAACACAAACTACAAAAAAAATGACTTAATCAGCGAAGTTACAAAAATGAAGAGAATTATAATTTAATACAAACAGGAAAAAAGTTACAAGACTTGGACATGACAACAACAATGGAAAAGATACCTTATTCATTAGAACATCAAAATAAACCTGAGGATAAGAAAGAAGACTTAACAAAATGGACACTGCTAGGAGAATCATTGTTTGGGAGGCAAAAAGCATATATTTTATGTACTCTGTCTTCTTCACCCCCAACAACATTTACAAAAACACAAGAATTTTCTGGCAAGCAGGAAATAACAATTTGGAAAGCTATTTGGCAAAAGAAGAAGGCCAGAGACAGATTCAAGAGATATGATTCACACTACCAGATGGAGTATTACACAAACAAACCCTTGCTTGAATACAGTTAAATGAACAGAAAACTTTGTCTGTAAAGGGGCCTTACAATAAGAGGGATAAGAGATATAAGTAATATAGTACTTTTGATAATATATAAAATGTAAAAATATTGGGATGATGTATGTGAATAAAAAGTTTAAATTTCAAAGATAAATTAAGTTTGAAGAGAATTAGGGTTAAGGAATGATTGAAATATTGAGGGGAAATTAAGCTTAAATAAGAACTTTGAAAAAAGGATATATAGTGATTTAACAAATTAACTTTTACAAATATAAGTGAAATATAAACTGATCAGAAAAGATGTTATAGGTAGATGTCATAAGATAGTTAAGCAGTATAGTATTTTTATAACATATGAAATATGAAAACATTGGGATGATGTATTAAAATGGAAAATTTGGATATTTAGATGTTAAATACTGAGAAAATTATGACTGATAAGAATTGTTCGAATATTAAGGAGAAAATAAGCTTAAACAAGATTTACGAAAATAGGATATATGGTGAATCAATAAGCTGATTTTTATAAAAATAACACAAGTTGATAAGAAAAAATGTCACATATGGATGCTATTATTGTTGGTACAAACATGGAAGAAAATTTTCATATTTAATCATTTATGTATTGAAAATATTAAAAATTATATGTTTAAGGTTGAAGGAGAATGCTATTAGGAGAAGAGAAGATCAAACAAATATACTATTAATTAATATACTAATTACGGAAGTATATTAATTATTATTGACTGTTAATAACTACTATTAATTTCTGTGCATGTGTGTTTTTTTTAATTTATGAACCAAGACAACACACTGTACACAGTGGTGGGATTTAAATATGTGAACAATCAATTCTCTGTGTGGATGCCACTTCCAGAAGTCCATTCTGGGCCTGGGCAACAAAAAAATTAGCTACTGGTTCTGCCGAAATGGTGTGAACTGGCTGAATCCCCTACTGGCTGTACACCAGGCACTAAGGATTGTTACTGTAAAAAAAAAATCAATAAAACATTTTTTTTTAAAAAAGGAAACTTAATAGAGACACCTCTTCCCTTCTATCCTGGATAAAATAAACTAACAGGACAATGTATTCCCAAAAAATCTTCTATACAATATTATAGAATTCTAATATGTCATACATGGATATGCAGTTTTAATACAAGGCAAGGAACTCACCAATAAAATCGGTTTGGTGTGATCCGTTCATGCATGATCTGCCATCTCCTTCCAAAATCCATAGAACTGTACAGCTGTAAGATATTAAGAACCAAATTAAGTAAAACTATAACTATGGCAGACTTCGTGTTAGTCCACTGCAACAAAAGTGACAATATATCTGACTGTCCTTTAGGTCCTGCTAAAGCGCTACACCTAGATAACCTTGGCTGATTTTCAAAAAATTAAGTCGGGTTGTAGAATTGAATGGTAAAATTATAGGAAAGAATACAAGGACTTATTTAGGGTAGATCGGCATTTTTTTAAAAAAGCAAACAAATAAAGAAGCAGAACAAAATCTTATTTTGGTGGCCGTCATAAAATTACTAAGAAACCAACTCCACTGTAAATAAAATTTATATTTAAAAAGACTCAAAAAGTTTAGTTTTTGCTAAAAGACCCAGCCAATACTCCTGGAAAATAGAAGGACATAGTTTGGAACAGGTTAGAACATTTAGATACCTTGGGGTGGTTTTCCACTCACAAGGGACATAGAAGGCACACCTGGATCACACATTGCAAGCAGCCAATAGGTCCTTAAATGCAATCAAACATTTTACACAGGCGGAGGTCAATTAGTACCTGCTGCCTTAAAACTTTTTGAGGCCAAAACATTGGCGCAAATTCTATACGGGGCACAAACAGGAATCCTTGCAAAGAAAAACTTGCTGGAAACCATACAAACCAAATTCCTGCGAGCCATCTTAGCTGCACCCAAAGGAACCTCAAATGCCCAATTGAGAATTGAGACAGGCATGCCCCAAATCCAGGTAAGAGCCTGAAAGATGATGATCATTCACTGGCTTAAAATGCATTTCTTTCCAGAGGGATTGTCCCTGTTAGTGCTGACTGACAACTTTCCTTCCCCCTGGAAGCAGGCGATAGATCATAAACTGGGCTCTTATGGGCTCTCTTCAATATTCTTAATGTCCCTAGGCTTTGACCAAGCAAAGCAAGTAATATCCAATAGAATAAAGGACATGGAGTTCCAAGAAGAACTAAATAGGTTGCCTTGCCACAGTAGGGATAGAATCAAACAGGATGTGTGGGAATCGGCAAGATATTTGAATAATCTGACCTTCCCTAAACAAAGAATAGCTTTTTTCAGAGCCAGATTTAACGTTCTTCCCTCAGCACTCCTACGGGGCAGGTATAAGAGAACACCAATAGCAGAACGGGTATGTATATGTGGTAAAGGAGAAGTCGAAGATATCTCACATGTTTTATTGTACTGTGAGTTACACCAAGTTTATAGGACAGCGTATATTCTCCCTTTGAGATTGCCAGGGAGAGCAGACAATTTTTATGTAGGCTTTCTCCTCCAAGACTAAACCCTTCTATCATGCATGCAGTGGCAAAATGCTGTGTTGCGACAATGTCCACAAGAAAAAAATTGGTTACAGATTTATAGTCGTCAACTTGTGCCAGTTTTTTGGAGATATCTCTAATAATGTGACCCTAACATTTTGAGAACATGTATTTTCTTAACAGGGGTGTTATTATTTACTATTAATGTTAATACTATTTTTATTATTATTTAACATATTGTAAAAAGCGATGGCTATTGCTGGTCTACGACCGTAATAAAGTTGTTTATTATTATTTAAAAAGACTATACAAATTTTGTGTGTGTTTGTATGTGTATAGGGAGAAAGAGAGATAATGTATAATGGATAGATTTTTCTTCTTAATGTTTTCTCACAAGTGCAGGCTCTGCTTTTTTTCAATGAACTAAGTGTTGGTTGTGAACAGAATTGACTGGCTGGCTTGTCACTCAAGCCTGGCATCATAGGTTGAGAGGGAGTGACTGGCCCAAAGTCACTCAGTCAGCTTTCATGTCTCAGGCAGAACTAGAATTCATAGTCTCTAGGCTTTTAGCTTGGTGCCTTAACCACTTGACCAAACTGGCAAGAATAAATCTGTCATTTTCTTGTCATTTAATAACAGGCTGTAAGTTGTACATGGATAATGTTGAAATAAATTTTCTACTGAACTTCTTTTCTTGAAAAAAACCCCACAGCAAGAGTCAAATAGATATGTACTGAGTATTTTACATACATTTGAAATTTAATAATAAAGGCATTCAGACATTGTATTAAGGGCTTTCATTATTATAACTGATATTCAGACAATTCGTTTTGAAAATTTATTACTATGTTTACTGTTATAATCAACTCCCAATTTCATTAAATAAAATCCTACTGGTGTTATTCTATGTCCTATTCATCTCATCTGGTGTGAAACCAAACTGATATTAAACAATGAGTACTCAATTTTTTCAGGCCAAACACAGAAAGCAATGTCAGCAATCTGAGAAACTCTTAAAGTAAAATTAGGTATAAATATAATCAGAACAAGAATATTACCAGGAAACAATATAAAATCTGGACATAAAATTAGATTGTTAGAATGACTATCTTACATCTTTCTGGAAGTACTTGCACTGTAGGGCCAGCTCTACAATTAGGCACAGTAAAATAAATATTATATTATCAAAGATACTTTCTTTTAGTTCCCTGTATAGGCACTTCTGGAATTTTCTGTTTTATTTATCACTTTTACTAGCTAGTGCAATACCCACCCTTACAGTCTTGGTTATAATACCCTCCTGGGGGAATCATAATTACTAATCATAATTAAGAATTAAACCTTTGCTTCTATTTCCAGTTGGAAGGGAATTGTTTTGTTGCATGATGAAAGAATTTAGTCAATACATTTGAATTTATCCTGCATTTATTTTGAATGGAGATTTAGCTTATTTGTTTAAGATGTGAATACATTTTGGATTTAAACTGTAATCTATTTGGGCACATCAATCATTATATGTAAGCTTCTTTGTTGCTGAAGGCATGATATGATTGTGTTTTAATGACTTTCAATTTTTTAATTACATTCTTGTTACTTGTTGTTAGTTAGAAATAGGATATAAAAGCATTAAAAGTAAAGTAAAACAAGATACCAATTATACCATATCTGGGGATATGCCAATATTATTCTAAATATTATTCTATTTATAAAGTGTGAAAGAAGGAACACACAAGTAGAAATGGCAAAAAAACAAAACATAAGTTTATAGCCTCCATGGCAACACTGGTGCCTAAAAATTAAATGCTCTGACAGAGATTACACATCACAACATATCAGAGAATGCCAGAATGTCTCTAGAGTCCCAACTAAAAGCAACCCTCTCCAACTTTCCATCTTCAGCTTTCTTAAAGGCACATATTCAAATTCTGTTATGTACTTTTCAAGTGTGTTTTATTAAAATAGCAACCAACGGAAAAGAAGGAGAAGGCACAGCATCCCCCCAAACACTGACAACATTAGGGACTATGCACCCAGTTTTTCTGGGATCATGTAGTTGCAATCTAGCCAAGCAAAGCAGTGTTTGAGCAAAACTAAAAGACCATCTACACAGTTTACTTGTCTCAGTGCACTCAGCAGATAAGTTGCTAAATAAGTGTTCTTAAAAAGATGAAATTTCACACAGGGATCTAGCTGTGTAGGTGTGTAGATGTAAGGCTTACTCCATCTTTTTTTTCTTCAATTGTTTTATAGATTAAAGTTAGATTTTAGTCAGTATAAAAATAGTTATATTAAAGTATGCATAATGTAGTTAAAATCAACTTGAAAATGTGGCAGATAAAGTGACTGCAGAAGCCAGGGTCCAGCACCCTTGAAGCCAGGAAATGTGAAATGCAAATCAACCTACTGAAAACTCACACAAAAACACACAATATATACCCTATAATTAATAGATGCAGCCCATGACTGAAGATAAAGAAATGATGCCATAGCAATTCTCTTGCATCAGTTGGGTAAGCCTCTTTCTTTGACTCTCCTAAATTGTCCATAAGGAACATCATGCTTAATATGCAAAATAGCAGGTCCAGACTGAAATACCTAAAGCCATCTTCAGGATGACTCGTGCTAGAGATAATATCAGGAGGAATGTCCTTGGCAAATGATTGTAGCAAATAGACTTCCAGAGAGTTGAAAGCAAGACCTCTTCAAGAAATATACATCTATGTTGATTTCTACTTACCTTGAAAAAGAGGCCATCATATAGAATTAATCTATAGAAATAAATTATAAAAATTATAAATCCATAAAGCTGATACCCTTGTTACCTAAATTTGCTAATAAGATTAAAACCTAAACCGCCCTGTCATCTAACTTTAATAACGACCATTCTGTATATTTATTCACTATGGCTTCCAATAACTATAATTACCCTTAGATATGTTGGATTACAACTCTTTTTAGCCCATCCTCAATTTCCATTGTTATTGAATAAGGATGGTGGGTATACATTTGGGCAAAAATGTTCAACAATTCACCCAAATAAAAAAGCAAAAGGGTGATTGCAAAGGGTGAATGCTATAGTCAAAAATACTTGCTCAACAGAAAATGGATGGTTCCAAATAACTTAAGCCTTTAAAGGTCAATATTAATGCTTCAGATTGGCCACAAACAAATTTCTCCAAAAATAAGTATGATTGGATAGTTTGTGATATGTTGAGTGTAAAAATATACTTTTACCCATTCAAAGTTCTCCTTGTATCACTGGAAAGAAACAACCAATTGTTGTGGTATGTGAATTCTGAGACTTAAGGGCTCATAATAACATTTGGCAATACTGCGTTACATAACTCAAGTCTTCTTCTTTTCTACCAAAGACTAGAGCAAGTGCATGTTATTTGGATTGAGGTTTTTCCATTTTTTTAAATGGATTTTTTTTTTAAAAAAAATTGTGTTATGAAGCACTAACCCTTTCATTGCAGTTAATCATGTGCCCTACGGTTATTTGTTCAAAAGCATCCCATCTATCATTGTAGGAACTCAATAATTCTAGTGGTGGTGGAGTGGGAGGGTTTTTAAAAAATAAATTAATTAATGAATTTTGATTTCAGGATGATTCATGGGAGAAGGATTCAACTGAACTTGTACTTTTTAGGTGAATTCACAGAGTTAAGGAGGCTATTCATTTGATAGCACTGGACTTCACTTCTTTCCTTCCTTTCTAGCAATCATCTATGAATTTCTATGGAAATTAGATGATTAAGAAAAGCCACTGTTATACTGTGTTACTCTTAAGAGGCAGAGGAAAAAGATCCCCTTATTCTACCTTTGATTCATCACCGCCTGCATGCTATTAATCATGTATATAAACAGAAAGGTCAATTACGCATTATTTAAAGTAAACCAGTAAACGAAAGGATTCTTTCAGCATAAATGTGGATTGTCCTTGCTTGTGGGACCCAAAGGAGATCTCAAATGCAGCCAAGAGAAATAAAGTCATTTGCAGTCAATTGCTATGCAGGGTGAAGGAAAGCAAGTTGGTTTATTGTGATTTGTGTGTATCATTTTGATAAGAAGTTTTTCTAGTGTCTTTCAAGATGACATTACAAATAATATATTATTTCAGGGATCTAATTTTTAACATGAGAATAGATACACTACCACATGGAATAGCTTATGTACTATAGCAGCATTTTCTCATTTTCATTTTCAGCTCTGCATACTGTCATCCTCCTATGTTAAATCATGAGGGGAAAAAAGAAATTACTAAGAAATAGATTCTAAATTCAAGGAAATGTATTATGCCACTGCACTGGGAAATGCTTAAATTAATACCCATTTCAGAAATATTATATTATCTTTGCAATTGTATTTAAAAAATGGTAGTTCAGTCTTTTCATTGGACTGCAAGGTTTTATAATAAAAATAGGATGGAATATATCATAAATATAACATATACAGAATAAGGAATACAGTACAATACAGTACAGATTAATGGTATTAATACTTGGTAAGGGTAATACTTGGTAAATAGAATAAGAACACCATTTGGCAATTTAATGGAGATAATTGATGAGTAGAGGTTATATTTTCAGTATTCAGACTCCATTTATTGTAACTGTGGTTTGGAAAAGGGGACTTTAAAAAGAATATACAAGTTTTAAACTTACAGTTTCTGGTAATGAGAAAGAAAACTATTCATAAAAACATTATTTTTATAAAACAGAAAATATAGTAAATGTATATAATTGAAGATTATCATAACTAATCGTTTAAAATACTTTGTTTTATTGTATATTAAACAAGATACAACATTTTGAAGACTAAGGATATAAATTATGGGAACTAGTTGAGTAATTATGAGTTAACAAGATTATTTTGAGGTTCATTCTCTAAAGTTAAGACTTCCCTCAAAAAGCCAAATGTAGCACTTGAAATGCCTTTCCAGTTTCTGCAAAAGTTCCAACATGTGGTTATTTCGACTATCATAACTAGAAACAGATGCTCAAAACAGAAACAAGAAAGTATACTGGATTTGGTCAGAAATTACATTTAAAAAAAAGATGGAGTGTAATTTTTTTTCCCTTTTATTCTGCTGGCAAGAACTAGTAGAGTCTTGATTAAAGGTCCTATAGGTGGAATTTTCTGCAATGTCCACTACAGGTTACTCCCTTTTAGAGTTATCCTAGCAGTAGTGATATATATTGAAATTGTGGACAGTAAAATCAGACAATGTACAGATAATGCTAGAATGTCCTAACATTTGATTGTAATTTACTTTTCACATTAGTGCTAGCATTTTTAGCCTATTAGACAGACAAGGTGAATATTAATAGAAACTATATTCTTATCCTATTCCAAGCAATGGCATCATTAACATTCTGAGCAAGCAAAAATAACTTGTTAGAATTTGTGCATGATCTGATTACAAATGTGTAATGTCTTGAAATGAGCGATGTGGTGGCCTAGTGATGAAGACTCTCACTTCTTACGTGGAAGGTTGAAAGTTCAATCCTAAGTAGCTGCAGATGTTTCTCTATACTAAGGTGCAAAGAAGAAATAGTTTCTGTGAACTCCAGCCAGTAAATGCTTAGTTCCATCCAGTCGGCTCAACTTTATCCTGAATTAAGGAATTAGAGGGTTGTAAAAAAGGAGTTTGAAGTTGTTTTGAAATGTTACCTTTTTACACTTTTTATCTCAATATTTCATTGTGTCTGTTGATGATAGATTCTTATTTATGTTCTCTGCATTTCTGCTGTCCTCATCAGGTAAGTCCAAGTTAGTATTGACACTTTCAGTGCTAACAGACCTATGCTAATAATGTTCCTTATAAAACTGCAATTGTGTTACAGGAATATTCAGCTGGGAGTAGGATGTCATATCACCTATAATCAGAAGCAGCAAGATACTCATTTTTTAATCAGGTGGATGACAATAATATGGAATTTGTTCTATATGATTAATCTTGTCAGTTCAGAGAAGACTTCGTATAAATTTTAAAAATATTCAGTCATTATTTCTAATGTTTTTTAACAGTGTGTCAAAAACAAAACAAAAATATGTTATGGAAAAAAGTCAGTTTCTGTAGGTAATCATTTTCTTATTATAGTAATTTGTATCTGTTATGATAAAGTTATATTGTTCTCTGATGACAACTATGTACAATAGTTTTAATTATTGAGTTCATTTAATAGTTTGTCTCTTTTTGACAATATTCAGATCTGTGTAATTACAATATATATTTAAAATAAATAGCAGTTTTAAAAAGATAATTACTATCAGCTGGTAGGGAGAATGAAGGAATGAAAGCAGGTTATGATGACTACTTGAAATTCTGACATGAAGTATTCTAGCTTCTTTCAATAAGGCATTGCTCAGAATAAGTCATTATCTCAAAATCTGAACATACTGAACTTAAAAATGAGAGGTTCATGCCAGTATTGCTACAGCAGCAATTTGTCACTGCCATTGTCATTTCTGCTGTAACAGATTAGTACTAAGCTTACACAGAGTTGAGTCAATTCTTCAGCAGGCTTGGCTGCAGGGATTTCTTATCCCAGGGAAGCAAAAATAATCCTCTAGTGTTTTCCAAATCCTTTCAGCAGGGAATCTGTACTATATGATTCAAGCAATTATCACCCCTGTACTGTTTAGGATCGGGACAATAATAGTATATTTTAAATTTTACGCACTTCCAATTCTACATATGTAGGTCTCTTCTGCAAATGGCATTAAAACCGTCTTCACCAGGGCTTTTTTTCCTCATAGAACGCCCAGAACGGAGTTCCGGCACCTTTTTTGGATGGAACCTTGTAGGGTAGGCAAAGCGGATTGTACGAAGTGTGTGAGTTCCGGCACCTTTTTTTTTTTAAGAAAAAAAGCACTGGTCTTCACAAACAATACTACTGACTATACAATTAACAATCCAGAATATTATGTAAACCAGCTAGCCCAGACAGCACTAGGCAATATAATGGCAGATAAACCTAAACCTGTACCAAATAATTATGAAATTGTTACTCATCCCTTCATCCCTGGTCAACCATGTTATACAAACCCAATAAGCTCATATAACCAATTAAATAAAGATAAAAATATACAATGGGAAAAAACATAGGATTATCCATACAAAATTATATATAAAGAAATGGCAGCTTATAACATGCTGCTCAAACAGACTAGCTGGAGTTTCAGCAATGACATCCACTGTTTTCTGCCTAAACAAAAAAGAACGAGCACTCACATAATAAAATCTAGCTAGCAGTACCATGTAAATAGATATAACCAACCAGCACATGAAGGTTATATTCTCCTAAATAGTGACCCTTGATTGAGTCAATGTGGATATAAGTGCAAAACGAAGCAGTAAGGACATATGATCTGATTGGTGGCTAGTTGAATTTAGCATGTGCCTCAGATACCTGAGAAAATACCTTCCGTATAATCCTACACATACATTCATCAGAAAAGTTTCTTTTGTCCCTGCTAATTCAACTTCTGTCCCTGCTAACTAGCCCTCTTTTTGATGTTTGCTATATTTTTACATGCCACCCAACTTCTAGCAACTCTGAACAGTTCACAGATTAAGATGTACATCTTTATAGATATTATTTTAATTACTGATCCTATTTTCTTTAATTTTTAATAATAAATTCTAATTAATAGTAATTATAGTAATTTAGAATTACTATAAGCATATTTTTTAAAAAAATCAAATAAAAATATTATAACAGTAGATTCTTTTTCGGAATCTGAAGAATCTTCCATCATTTGGCTACACCTGGCCCAGTAACTCTTCCTTCTTATTCTGTCTGATCAAGGCAGCTTGCACTTGCTTTTACGTTGACAAATGGAATAATTTAGTTCCCTTACTAACATTATTCATTCTATGCTATTTATCCTCCCATTTCACGCCACCATTTTACATCATGCTAATTATGCAGCAGCTCACATATTTTAGACAAGATTAACCAACACTGAAGTGATGTGAATGTATCATTCCATAATCCATCCTAAATTTGGAGCAAAGTCAATTTATAGAGATGATAAATGAGTTGTTACTTCAGCTGTCTCTGGCCCAGCTGTTTGTGAATGTTTCAAGCTGATAACAATGCTCTATGAGGTCTGATTATGTACCCAACTGGCAGTGGGTTAGAAAATGTTTTGAGTATATACTTTCCAGGTATTTTTTTTTCCAGGTTTCCAGGTACTCTATTCCATTCAGATTTTTTTAAATTTTAAACTATTATATACTTATTTTTAGGGGGAAAATCATTGCAACTTCTATTGTGTGAACCTTTCTGTTTCTTTTTCCAGCCACAATAGAAACTAAGTTTCCAATTCAGAATACTTTTTCACATGGTATTTGTCCCACTCCCAGATTGACTGTAGACTGCCTGAACTCTCACTGTTCTTTCCATCAATGACTGAACCAATTTATTTCTGGCTTTTCTACAACAGAAAAGTAATTGTTCTGCACCTACTCTCCAAATAGAAATATGGGGGCTTTGCGTGGTGCAATTCCTTTGGCCACTTCTTGTTCATCTTCTTGCAGAGGTAGTTTTACAATTTCTTCTAAACTAAACAAGAGGGTATTTTGGCAGTGCAGTATCTTTCCCGAAATGCTCAAGAGTTTATTTCAGTCATTCTCAACCTGTGGGTCGCGACCCCATTTGGGGTCGAACGACCATTTAACGGGGGTTGCCAAATAACGCAGTCCGCCATTTTTTCCCTTTTCCTTAGCTGTGCTACTCCCTTATTCTATTGGCTTTTGAAAGCCAATAGAATGGACTCTCTTGAATAGAGTCTAATTCTATTGGCTTTCAAAAGCCAACAGGAATTGTCCAGGCTGTCTCCGCCCTGTTGAGCCCGCCAAAAGTCCCAGTCTGCAAACGGTGCTGCAAGTTGTCTGCAGTAAAGGCGAGCTCTCTGGAAGTTTCCACCCCTCCCTACTGAGCAACTACTAAAAATGTAAGTAAAAGAGGGCCAGGGGTAGGAGGTGGGAGGCCAGCAGGCACAGGGAGGGTTTTTTGCGCGCGTGGGGCCCGGCGGGTTTTTTACCTCCCTTGGGCTGGGCCAGATGGTGGCCCAGCCCGTGGTCGCCTTGTGTTGTCACTGCTGCCTGCCTGCCGCCACCCCGAATGGACAGCAGCGAAGGTAAGATTAGTGGGGCAGTGGCGGGAGCAGGGAAGATTTTTGGCGCGTGGGGCCCGGCAGGTTTTTTACCTCCCTTGGGCTGGGCCAGCTGGTGGCCCAGCCCGTGGTTGCCCTGCACTGTCATCGCCGCAGCCGCCCAGGAGCACCTGGGCCTGCCTGCCACCGCCCCATACGGTGGGCGGCCTATGCCTCGGCCAGTGCAGGGGGAAGCACCACACATGTGCAGTGCAGGGTGCAGCACCATGCATGCACGGTGCAGCATCACGCATGTGCGGTGCAGCACTACGCATGCACGGCACAGGGGGTAGGGCCACGCATGTGTGGCGCAGGGGGTAGGGCCACGCATGCACGGCACAGGGGGTAGTGCCACACATGCGTGGCGCAGGGGGTAGGGCCACACATGCACGGCGCTTGGCAGGTCGGGGTCGCAGCCTGAAAAAGGTTGAGAACCGCTGGTTTATTTTGTTGTTTGCTTTTGAGAATGCTAAATGCCATGCATGAAATCTTTGGTTTTGGATGGATAGGAATGCAATATAACTGTATTGTTTGGCTGCTGTGCTTTGCATTCCCTGTTTGTTAATCAATTCATGTAGCGTAGTGAGATTTTCAATGTCTAATGAATGAAAATAGTGCTGTTGTGGAAGTACATGAAAAAAATTTTCCATTCTTTTCCTGTACAAAAAAACAAATTCTACTGCTAAAACACGCATATTGAGAGCCTCTCTTACTAATGCATTGTTCCTAAGTTTTCAAAAGTCTTTTTTATCCTTTATGCAATTTTTCCTACTCTAACTTCAGCATTTTATGTTCATTTCTTTTCACCTCACTTCCCAATTCTGGTTTTCTGTTTGTTTCAGGACTTTGCTTTACTTCATCTTGTTATATCATCCTCAGTGGTTCCCTGATTGACTAGCTGTTATTCTTGTCTTTCCATCTAGCCCTGGCCTCAGTAGTGAAAATGGGGTTCTAATCAGTTAATAGGAAAATGTAAAGCCTTTATCTTATGTACAAAGGAAGATTTCAGATAACAAAAGCAGAGAATAACTGGGAGCAAGGCTTTTGACTGAGACAAACTATATGTTTATTTAATGTTTTAGGGGGATTGAGTAAATTTTTAAGATTTGTAAGTGTTGGGTTTTAAATGGGGATTTTACGGCCAAATTATGTAATTTACTTTTCATTATTTTAAATTATGTATATCTATATGTTTTTAAATTTTAGGCTGTACACCGCCCTGAGTCCTTCGGAAGAGGGGCGGTATAGAAATTTGATTATAAATAAATAAATAAATAAATTTTATGTGCTACCCAGCTCCTAGCAATTCTGAATAGTTCACAGATAAAAAGAAAAAAATACAAAACTGAAGAAAAATAAAGAAAATAGCAAGGATAACAAAAACAATGGACAGGAAGTTGAGAATAAATAGTTCATGTAGTTACAAAAAAACAAAACAAAGCTAAGGTAGTAAGATCAATTGATAAAGAACACCTCTTATCTTCCCTGACTTTTTTCTTTCTTCCATGCCATGAAAAGCACTTCAAAGAAAGTATAAGGTTCCATCCATTTGTTATGTTTACTAAGTATACTATGAACAGTAAAGATGAGAGATTGCTGAAGGCTAGATAGGACTTATCTCTGAGATGCTCTAAACTGCCCAAGTTAAAAAAAATGAAATAAAACAAATCAGAAGTATCATTAAATCACTTTTATGCAAAAAAAAGAAAGTGCTTCAATTTTATAATCAGTCTGGTACAGGTCATCTTATGTTTCCTATGTCAAAATTAAAGAGGTTTGTTTAGCCCTATTTCAGATTTCTTGCTTTATTATACTATACAAGTCTGATGAGGGATACTTCAGGATTTCATTTTATTTAAAGTTGTGAAAAAGCTAATTTGATCTTGCATTTCCAGGACAAATATGGAAATGTTTTGTTTGCTTCAAACTAGGTGCTGCCTGACTCCAGAACTTCATGATATTCTTGAACTTTTTTCACAACTTTTCTGAAGTTCCCAATAGAATTCTTGGCTTAAAAATATATTAAATAATGCATACAAAGCATAATTTAGGGAAATATTTGTAGAATCGTGTATATTTTTGTGATTGATATATTTAGATTTCTTTTTTCATTAATACTTATCTATAGGTCTGACTAGTGCACAAGTAAGAAAAAAGAAAGAAAAAAACAGACATTAATATGTGTGACAATAACCCAAACCAGAAATAGACTGATCTATCCATCCATATCATAGAACAGCAGATGCTATTCATATAAAACAGGAAGGAATTGTTACCCTCTTGCCCTGATTGTCAATTCCCTGAAGAAATCTCACTTGCTATCATGGGAAATTATCTGTATATTTTAAAGGCTTAAACCACTAAAATGCAAATATTTATTAATATTCTATAACAAAAAGCTGGATTTCATGCTATGCAAAACAATCACTGATCATTGACAGGAAGATTGCAAGAATCACTATCAATGCATGTTTAATTCATGGTCCTTTCTGCTTAAGCACTATACCAGAAAAGATTAAAATAATTAAGTGTGTAACTAACATTGTTCCTACAAGATTCCATGTGTTCTCCAATGATCTTTTCAACCTCAAACACCATATGACTTTTTCTGCCCCAGGGGGCGCCAGTGAATTTAATCAGTTCCATCAACTCTTTGATATATATTTGTTGTGCTAAAGAACTTCTGTCTAATGCTGGAAAGACCAATATTCCTTCTGGGACATTCAGATAATGTTTTTTGTACCCCTTATTCCCAAAGAATTAGGAAGGATTTCAATATTGCAAAATGTTAGCATCAATAACAAGTTAAAGGAAATAAAATTCTTAACTCTGGAACAATGACACTTTTGTTTGCCTTATTGTAGCGTGCATTTTTTTAAAAAAAATGGCCCCCATCCTGCGCGAGCTGCACTGGTTGCCAGTGGCTTTCCGGGTGCGCTTCAAGGTACTGGTTACCACTTTTAAAGCGCTCCATGGCATAGGACCCAGTTATTTACAAGACCGCCTTCTGCCAGTAAATACCTCCCATCGACCAGTTCGCTCCCACAGAGAGGGCCTCCTCAGGATGCCATCGGCTAAGCAGTGTCGGCTGGTGGCGCCCAGGGGGAGAGCCTTTTCTGTGGGGGCACCGACGATGTGGAATGAGCTCCCCCCAAAACTCCGGACGTGTCATGATCTCCGCACCTTCAGAAGAGAGTTGAAGACTCATCTCTTCAATCAAGCCGGCCTGGCCTAGATCTCCTCGGGTTTTAAATTTTTAAACAAGGCTGTTGGAAGGTTTTAGAATTGGGTTTTTAACAGGTTTTTAGTAACAGCCTTGTATTTATTTAATTTAATTTAATTTTAAATATTTATTGTTTTATATGTTTTTATTGGGTTGTAAACCGCCCTGAGTCCTACGGGAGAGGGGCGGTATAGAAATTTAATAAATATAATATAAATATAATATATAAATCTAAATACTGATATGGATTGATTGCTGTTACAAAGGACAGTATTGCCTTTCCTTTTCTAAGAGTAAAATATATATTCTTAATCCATACTCTTGGCAAATAAGATAGAGTAATTAAAACTAAAACTGAGATTTGCTCTCAGATTATTGTATCGGAGAATGGAAATAATTCTGTTCCTCTCTACACACACACACATACACACACACAACTGTTAAAATATTGTTCACATAGCTGCCAGAGAAAAGTAAGCCTTTAATTGATATAGTACTACTTCGAAATTGCAGATCAATGCAAAATAAATGATATCAGTATTGTGGATGGATTCTGGCCTACACAAAGCAAGCAAAATCTGGCTTAGCAGCATTCAAGTACTGATGATGATGATGATGTGATCCATCTCAGTCCTCAAAGTCACAAGCAACATGTGAAAATCTGCCTGGATAATCTGGCTTACTTTGAGGCAAGTGGCTTGTACACACAAGCAGGGTCTGTGAACAAGGGCAAAAAAATAAAATTGGCCTAAATGAAGAAGGGTGGCTACTTCAATCTCCCAAGCCAAAATGCCATGTTTACTCTGCTTCCTTCAGCACAATTCTATTTCATATGACTGATGCCGAGCCTAATAGAAATATAGATTTCCTCCTATTACACCAAGTTTTACAGCTTTTACTGCTTCCTTGTACCAATTTCCCACACTTCTTCATGGCATGTATCTCTCAAGTTATATTTCCCAGTTTATTATGTCCCATTAAATCATGGATTATATAATTATCATGAGTGCTATTAGCTTTGACTCCATTACAGCCTAAATGAAGGCATACAAATCCTGACTGTCCTCACCTTAGTCAGGAATGCACACAGAAGATACCCACATCTTTTGATCTATGCCCCAATTTGCTGTACTGCATTGCCAGTTTTTCTTTAAACTCATCCTCCTTAGGAAAACTCTTCCCAGGTTAGTGAACATTGTTATCCACACCATCAAATAAATATCCCTGCTTGCCATCAGGAACATAAGAACATAAGAAGAGCCATGCTGAATCAGGCCAAAGCCCATTGAGTCCAGCATTCTGTGTCACACAGTGGCCCACCAATTGTACATGGGGATCTTGAGCATAAAGAGAAGGCAAAACCCTCCCTTTCCCTTGACCCCCAACAAATGGTACCCAAGGGAATCCTGCCTGCCTCAACCAACATAGAGGCGGCACATGGACATCCGTTTTAATAACCATCGATACACTTTGCATCCATGAATCTATCTAGCCCTGCCTTGAAGCTGTCAAGGCTGACAGCTGTCACGACCCATTCAGGAAGTGAATTCCATAAATCAACGACCCTCTGGGTGAAGAAATATTTCCCTTTATTTGTCCTCACTTTCTTAGCTATGAGATTTAGGGAGTGCCCCCTTGTCTTGGTATTGTGTGATAGAGAAAATAATTTTTCTCTATCCACCTTTTCTATCCCATGCATGATTTTATACACTTCGATCAAGTCACCCCTTAAACGCCGTCTTTCAAGGCTGAAGAGACCAAGGCGTTGCAATCTGGTTTCATAAGGGAGGCACTCCATTTCCTTGATCATTCTTGTTGCCCTTTTTTGCACCTTTTCCAGTTCCATTATATCCTTCTTGAGGTGCGGTGACCAGAACTGTACACAGTACTCCAAGTGTGGTCTCACCATCGATTTGTACAGAGGCAATACAACACTTGCTGACTTATTTTCGATTCCCTTCCTAATCATGCCAAGCATGGAATTTGCTTTTTTTTACTGCTGCTGCGCATTGGGTTGACATCTTCATCGAGCTGTCCACCAAAACCCCAAGATCCCTTTCTTGGGTTGTCTCAGAAAGTTTGGTCCCCATCAGTTGGTAAGTATAATTGGGGTTCTTTGCCCCGATGTGCATAACTTTGCACTTGTTTAGGTTAAAATGCATTTGCCACTTTGTTGCCCACTCACACAATTTCGAGAGATCCTTCTGGAGCTCCCGACAATCAGTTTCACTTTTCACAACCCGGAACAATTTAGTGTCATCAGCAAACTTGGCTACCTCACTATTAACTTCTACATCCAGATCATTGATGAATAAATTAAAAAGTAAAGGTCCCAAAACTGAACCTTGGGGTACACCACTTCTCACTTCTTTCCATCCGGAGAATTGTCCATTTATTGCCACCCTTTGCTTCCTACAATTTAGCCAGTTACCAATCCAGGATAAGACCTGTCCTCTAATTCCGTGGCTGGAGAGCTTTTTTAGGAGCCTCTGGTGAGGAACTTTGTCAAAAGCCTTTTGAAAGTCAAGATATAAAATATCAACTGGGGCCCCTTTATCTATGTATTTATTTACACCCTCAAAGAATTCTAACAAGTTAGTAAGACATGATTTGCCTTTGCAGAAACCATGTTGATTTTCATTCAGCAATGCCTGTTTTTCTATGTGCCCTGTAATTTTATCTTTAATAATGGTTTCCATCAGTTTGCCTGGAACTGAGGTTAGACTGACTGGTCTATAGTTTCCTGGATCACCTCTGGATCCTTTTGTGAAGATCGGGGTTATATTTGCTTCCCTCCAATCCTCCGGTACAGTGCCTGATCTTAGAGAAAGATTGTATATTTTAGCTAGAAGTTCAGCAATTTCACACTTGAGTTCCTTGAGAATTCTAGGGTGGATGCCATCTGGACCCGGCGATTTGTTGACGTTTAGTTTAGAAAGGCATGCAAGAACATCTTCCTTGTTTATCTCTATCAGGTTTAATTCTTCTATTTCCCTCCCTGGGAAAACTAATTCAGTGGCAGGCAGATGTTCTCTATCCTCCTCGGTGAAAACGGAGGCAAAGAAGTCATTTAGCCTCTCAGCAATCTCCTTGTCTTCTCTGATTATCCCCTTCTGACCATTGTTATCAAGTGGCCCAACTGATTTTCTGGTTGGGTTCCTGCTTCTGATGTACTTAAAAAAGGTTTTGTTATTATTTTTAATATTCTTGGCTATATGCTCCTCAAAGTCTCTCTTGGCTTTCATAACTATCGCCTTGCATTTGGTCTGCCAGAGTTTGTGATCCCTCCTGTTCTCCTCGGTAGGAAGAGCCTTCCATTTCTTAAATGAGTTTTTCTTCTTTTCAATAACCTCCTTTACCTCATTCGTAAGCCATACTGGTATCCTCTTGGACTTTCCAATCCTCTTTCTTCTTTTAGGAATGCATTTTATTTAAGCCTGCTGTAACGTATTTTTAAACAGTTTCCAAGCATTTTGGAGGGATTTGACTTTTTTTACTGTTCCTTTTAGTTTCTTCTTTACTATTTTCCTCATTTTGTCAAAATTTCCTCTGTGAAAGTTTAAGGTCTCTGTGTTAGTTTTCACTGACAATTTGCTATCCATGGTTAAGTTGAAGGTTATTGTGTTGTGATCGCTGGTTCCTATGGGCTCGGTTACAAGCACATCATGAACCAAATCCTGCGCATTAGTTAGAACCAAGTCCAGGATCCCCTTTCCCCTGGTAGGTTCCATGACCATCTGCTCAAGGGAATAATCGGCTAACATGTCGAGGAACCTTGTCTCTCTTTCATGTGTAGAACAAGAATTTACCCAATCTATTTGGGGATAGTTGAAGTCCCCCATTATGACTACCCTATTTCTTTTTGAGGCCTCCTTAAATTCTTTTTCCAAATAGCAATCTGCCTCTGGAGTTTGGTTGGGAGGGCGATAGCAGATCCCTAACGTCAGATTAGTTTCCTGTCCTGGGATTTTTATCCACAATGTTTCTGTGGGTGAGTTTGAATTTTCTTGAATTTCGAGTTCATGAGATTCTAACTCCTCATTTATGTACAAGGCCACGCCACCACCATTTCTCCCTCTCCTGTCCATCCTATACAATTTGTAACCTGGAATCCTTGTGTCCCATTGGTTTTCATCTGTCCACCAGGTTTTTGTTATGCCGATAATATCAATATTATTTTCCTTCACCAAGCATTCCAATTCCCCTATTTTTGCTCGAATGCTTCTAGCATTTGTGTACAGACCTTTATATGTAATTTTCTGGTGCACTTTCAACTTTGACTGTGGATTTTGACTGTAGAATTTGGTTGTAGAATTTGTAGATGGTCTACCATGTCCTTCTGCTTGACTATTACAATTTAGTTTTCCTGTTGACTCACCAATGTGTGCATAACTCCCTCCCTCCATATTAGGCAGTGCACCTTCTCGAACCGGAAGCTGCCCAGCTCCTGTCGACTTGCCCCTATGAATCAGTTTAAAAGCTGCTCTGAAACCTTTTTAATATTAATCGCCAACAGTCTGGTTCCATTATGGTTCAAATGTAACCCGTCCCTTCTGTACAGGTGTGGCTTGTCCCAAAATGTTTCCCAGTTCCTAATGAATCTAAACCCTTCCTCCCGGCACCACTGCCTCATCCACGCATTGAAGCTCCTGAGCTCTGTCTGTCTAGCTGGCCCTGCGCGTGGAACAGGTAGCATTTCTGAGAATGCAACCTTGGGCATCCTGGACTTTAATCTTCTACCTAGCAACCTAAATTTGGCTTCCAGTACCTTTCGCTTAGCTTTTCCAATGTCATTGGTACCGACATGTACCACAACAGTTGGCTCCACCCCAGCACTGTCTATCAGCCTGTCTAGATGCCTCGTGATGTCCGCAACCTTTGCACCCAGCAGGCAGTTTACCATGCGGTCAACGCTTCCATCACAAACCCGTCTCTCTATATTTCTAACAATTGAATCACCCACTACAAGAAGCCCCCCTCCCACCACCCGCGGAGAAGTATCCTCGGTGCAAGAGGATATGGGCACATCCTCCAGGGAAGGGGTCTCAACTAAGGGAGCCTGTCCCTCTTCCACAGATTGATGTCCTCCCTGCCCAAGATCTCCATTTTCCAAAGCAGCTGGAGAGCTGCTCAGCATGGAGTGGGATGCTCCTGCTGCATCCCTGAAGATCTTCTCCTGCCTCGCTATCTCTCTCTGCTTCTCCAGGTCTGCTACCTTGGCTTCAAGGGAAAGAACCTGTTCCCTGAGAGCCAGGAGCTCATTGCACCAATCACATACCCAAGACTTCTGTCCAGCAGACAGATAGTCATACATGTGACACTCAATACAAAACACTGGGAAGCTCCCCTCTGTCTGCTGGCTATCTATCTCCATTTCTTGTTATTATGTGTTTGCTGTTATTATTATACTAGTTATTATTTAAAAAAACACACAGCTTTTTTGGGTTGTTCAAATTTTTTGTTTTGGTCTCAGTGAGAGATTAAACTTGGACAATGAGATTAATGTTCAGCTTCTTTCGCGAATACGGATTTGAGTTGGCGACTTCTTTCTGTTCACTATTATTCAAACCCTTTCAAGAAATCAAGGCAACAGCGTCTTAGCTAAGTGAACTAAATGAAAAGTGTAAATGTCAGATCCATTCAACACTAATACAGTCTGACAAGTGAACTAGCAACTGCTATTGTACCGAAAAACCATTGCCAATGAAAATCACAGCTGATAAACTAGCATGTTCCAAGGATTATTCCTGGGTGATCTCAAATCCCCTTATATTGTCCATCGCAATGCATCCAAAAATAACATAATACCATAATGCAATCACATAAAAAGACTGTTGCACCATCAGGGGATGAGGCAGAGAAAAAAATTTTCTCCTTTGATTTCATCTGTTTCCTTCTAGTATTTATTGTCTACGACCAAACTGAGGTCTTACCAGAGCAGTTTAATACAGAGTTTAATGCAGAACATGGATGATAGAAAAGATCATGGTATTTCAGGTATCTGAAGGTTGCCATACCAGCAACTAGAAACTTTTTCTCTGTATGCTAGCTGGTTTTTTTCTATATCCAGAAAAGTCTGGTTTCAACAGGTGACCTTCCATAAATGATATATATAGAACTACCTGCAATCTACAGTTCTAAACTTAGTTTATGAGATCAATGTATAATTGCTTTTATT
Organism: Bothrops alternatus; assembly: GCA_034064705.1. Taxonomy (NCBI): domain Eukaryota; kingdom Metazoa; phylum Chordata; class Lepidosauria; order Squamata; family Viperidae; genus Bothrops; species Bothrops alternatus. Next base: position 30,140,274 of record JARGCV010000009.1, read on the forward strand.
TACATTTAACAAAAACAGAGTTTGCACTTCCCAGAATAATATGTCAATCAGAATTCATTTTTCCACATTATTTTTAACAAGGTTTTCAACTAAAAAAATGTGTATAAAAATGCAGATGGGGGCAGTGAGAGAGTGACAGTTATAAAAAAAATGTTTCAAGCTCATGAGGAAATTGGATGAAATGAATTTACTAATCTGTTAGCCTGGTCTACCTTGAAAATAAATCATATGAAATTTATTCCAGGGCAGTCAACTATACATAATAAGCTTCCCAGAGTCACATTTGGGTAGCCTTTTCAACCTGATAAGTTGCAATTTTCCCCTTGTTTAGTTTATTAAATTAATAAATAAAGTGTGTGTGTGCGTGTGTGTGTGCACGCGTGCGTGCATGTATCTCTGTGTGTGTACAGCATGTATTTATGTAGACATCCTTAAAACAATGTAATTACCAAAGGATAACAAATATTCCAGTCAAGAACTACTGGAATAAAAGATACCTTTCTAACCATCAGATGATTTAGTTAAAAGCCAATGAAATCCTAGGCTGCATTAATAGAACAATAGAATCAAGATCATGTGAAGTATTAGTACCACTTTATATACCATTTACCACTTTGGTAAGCATACACTTGGAATATTGTATCCAGTTTTGGTCACCATAATATGAAAAAGATGTTGAGAGACTCTGGATAGAGTGCAGAACAAAGATGATGAGGGGGCTGGAGGCTAAAACATATGAAGAATGGTTGCACAAATCAAATATGTCTAGTCTAGTAATAGTGCTAGGGTATGACATGATAGCAATGTTCCAATATTTGAGGGGCTGCCACAAAGAAGAGAGGGTTAACTTATTTTCTAAAGGACCAGAAGGCAAGACAAGAAGTAATGATGGAAACTAATCAAGGAGATAAGCAACCTAGAAGTAAGGAAAAATTTCCTGACAATGAGAACAATTAATTAGTTGAACGGCTTGCCTTCAGAAGTTGTGGATGCTCCATCACTGGAGGCTTTTAAGAAGAAACTGGACAGCCACTTGTCTGAAATGGTATAGGGTCTGCTACTTGAACAGGATATTGGACTAGAAGACCTCCAACATCCCTTCCAATGCTGATGTTCTACAACTGGGGATCAAACTGTTTCATTCCTCCATGCTTCAGCACAGAGAGATCCTAATTTATGTTGTGTATAGGGAACAACAGGCTGCAGATGAGCATGGCATGATGAAGTGGCTGTGGGTACAGGGAACCTAAGGATCCAATTGCTTTTCATCTTTAGTTCTGGATGGTGTCGTTGTCACCCTTTTGGCCTTTCAGAAGGGTATTAAAATTTAGTTTTGCCTGCTGCTGGAAGTGGTTGATAGAGTCAGAGGACCTTATTCACATGCTGTCCATCTCTTTGGTTCTGCTTTTTTTTTTTGCGTAGTTTTGAAATTTTAATATATGAAGTTTTACATTTTTAATTGCTCTTCTATTTATCTTTAAATGTTTTGTAAGCTGCCCAGTCATCCTATCAGGCAGGTGGGTGGCAAACAAACAAACAAATAAATATTCATTTTTATTTATAAGCTCTTTGGCATCTGAGGATTTGAGAAGAGTGTAGAGAGTAAAACTGGAACTTTGAAGGTTTTTTTTCCTTGCATATGTATGCAAGAAAAAAAAAACAGAAACACCTAAATGTTCAGACTAAACTGGGAATGCAGTAAAATGGGAAAACAAAAATTAAGAAGAATCATGTGAGGCAACAGTGTGCCATGGGACATTATGAAATCACTTTAATAAGTAAGCGTTAGGAAACTAAATGATTTCTCTGATGGAGACAAATTTTTATATCTGGATTCTTGTAATGCAAGATACGGTAGATGACAACATGACCCAGGAGGCTCCTTCTACCTCAATGCATCTGACAGACTCAAAAGGTCAAACTGACACTTAACTTAACAATCTGAATGAAGTTTTTTATTCCAGAAGAGGTGACCTTTATTGTTGGAGACTTGATAGATTTTGAGAAATTGTTGCTTCTGCATAAGTGATGGGTGCAAAGTCAGCATTTTATATATCTTTCAGCAAGTTTATTATGCAATAAAAAAAACTTTACACCAAAGTAACAACATGCTATGTAATTTATTATGACACAATTTTTCTCAAGCTCCCCTCTCAAGTGTGTATAAAAGCTGTAGGTATGGCATAATAATTATTCGCATTGAAAATGTGGTTGACCTCATATTTCATTGCTTTGTTTGTTTTTCACGTCTCCATAGATACAAGCTAATTATTTAATTAAATTGCTGCTTATATTATTGAAGACTGAGCAACTGTTTGACTGTGGTAGTCTAGGACAAATACTAATATATGGATACATTTAGATTTAAATTATGAATTTAGACTGACATCTGTTCAAAAATTGACATGGTTTCAATATTCTCCTATGAGAGCCATTCTCAAGGTTATTGAAATTAGTGGTGCTAAAGACAGAATCTGCATAGATTTGTAGCCATATATTATAATTTTAATAAATAGCCCACAAAAAAAATCTAGTTCTATGGCTAGATTAGGTAGATAGATTGGATAACAAGATCATCACTAGTTAAAAGTCATTTGTAGACAAAGTTTGCCATCTTCTGGAAATTCACATAACTTCAGCCCTAATATTTGGCAAGGGGCTAGGGTCACTACAGCTTTACTCTAAAACCAGCCACTAAAAACCATTACACATGAGTGTGTGCACACACACACATATATGCACACATCATTCCACAGAGAACTATTGGGCAGCCATTGTATTGGCTGGGGATAATGAGAGACACTCTACAAAGGAAATAACTCTAGAGTGTTATGTTCAACTGGTGGAACAGCCAACATGAAAAAATTGCTTTCCTTCCATTCCTGCTAGTTAGCTGAATGGACCATTTCTTACATTATAACTCAGTTCTGTAATAGCTATGTGAACTAGCTATTAGAGAGAAACTTTGTTCAATAACCTATAAATGCAAAATATATGCTTTTTATGCTTATGTAATCTAACTGGATAGATTCCCAAAATAAAAAGCAAATTTCATATTCAATAAAAGCTTAAATTTTATCATATGAATATTAGCATTTCATATGATGTTATTCTGGAACTCAGTGTTCCAATAAATTATTTTTATATGTCATATTGGGCACCTTATTCTAGGATAAATGTATGCCGTAAATGTATATGAAAAAAAGATTCAAAATTTTGAGAAGAAAACAGTTTCAGAAAAATAATTCAGAACATTAAAACGTTAGCCATTAAAATCTGTAATCCGTATGTGTTATAGAGAGAATTATTTAGTTTATTTAGGATGCTTGCTCCTGGGGAGGAAAGCTATGGTAAATCTAGACAGCATATTAAAAAGCAGAGACATCACCCTGCCAACAAAAGTATGTATAGTCAAGGCCATGGTTTTCCCAGTTGCAATGTATGCCTGTGAAAGTTGGACCATAAGAAAGGCTGAGCGCAAAAGAATTGAGGCCTTTGAACTATGGTGCTGGAGAAGACTCCTGCGAGTCCCTTGGACTGCAAGGAAATCAAACCAGTTAGTCCTAGAGGAGATCAACCCTGCCTGCTCTTTAGAAGGCCAGATCCTAAAGTTGAAACTCAAGCACTTTGGCTACCTAATGAGAAGGAAGGACTCACTGGAGAAGAGCCTAATGCTGGGAAAGCTTGAGGGCAATAGAAGAAGGGGATGGCAGAGAATGAGGTGGCTGGATGGAGTCACTGAAACAATAGGCATGAGCTTAAATGGACTCCAGAAGATGATAGAGGACAGGAAGACCTGGAGGAACATTGTCCATGGGATCGCGATGGGTTGGACACGACTTCACAACTAATAACAACAAAATTATGGTCATCACTATAATGGTGCTGATGAAAGGGGGACTGAGACTAGCCAGTCTGAAGCCATGGTTTTGGAAGTGTGAGTTTGCAATAGGTAATTGGTAGTTCTGATTCAGGATGATATCTGTTCACATTAGTAACCTAGTCATACAGCTTTAGTAGACACCTGACACCCAGAACTCTACACTCCTTTGGATTCTGCTATTTTAGCCACAACTGTGCTGAGATCTAGAGTGTCTCAAATATGCTTTTTCAGGAGCCAACTGGGGATCTAGAGCATTACTGTGATTGTGTACATTTGCTCATACTTGTTCTGAAATAGGAGGATTTCCATCTAGTGCAGTGTTTCTCAACCTTGACAATTTTAAGGCATGTGGACTACAACTCCCAGAATTCCACAGCCAGAAAAGCTGGCTGTGGAATTCTGGGAGTTGAAGTCCACATGCCTTAAAATTGTCAAGGTTGAGAATCTAGTGCAACCTCATTTTTCATGATCATAGTTTTATGCCTATACTCATTCTGAATTGCCTTTCTTTTTGACTTGTATTACATTGCAGATTAAATGGCTATGAAATTTTACAATTTGTGACAGATCCATTGATGTATATTTAGCAACTCCTTTGGACCTACCCAGCCATTACACTAGGAGCTCAAATATCTGCTCAAATTATTTATTCTATTCAAAGCAACCCAGGACAATACTGAATTTTTATGAGCCATCTTTTGTAAAGCTACATGAAAACTATTTAAATGTTGATGTTACTAAATTTCCACAGTGTGTGATGCTTTTGAGGAATTAACTTTGTAACTTATGCCTATAATCCACTTATGTAGTAAGTAGAAAAAAGAGGCTCATTTAAAACAATGTGAAATTAGCCTCCTACAATCTTAAAATGAGCTTAATAAAACAACAAATTATTCATTACTCAGAGAAAACATTTTAAAAGGATTGATTATGACGGCTGTGTTATTGGAAATGTAATTCAGGAGTTGGAACATTAATTATATGGTCCTGCCTTGTTTTATTATAATATTTATTTATTGCTGATATAAACCCCATATTTGGAATCTAAAAAAGTAGCAATAACAATAGCATTAAACTTATGTACTACTTCATAGTACTTTACAGCACTCTCTAAGCAGTTTACAGAATCAGCACATTGCCCTCAATAATTTGGGTCTCATTTTAACAATCTTGGAAGGATGGAAGGCTGAGTCAACCCTGAGCTGGTCAGGATCAAATTCCTGGTTGTGGCTTGAGTTAGTCTGCAATACTACTTTCTAACCATTGCAGCACCACAACATAAATTAACTTTATGGCTAGTTCTCACACTTACGACTATTGCAACATCCCCATGGTTATATGATCAAGATTCAGGCACTTTGCGATCACTGAGTCTTTACAACGCATGCAGCATCCTCAGGATCATTATTTGTGTGTTTCACAGCTGGCTTCAAACAAGCAGAGTCAGTATGGAAGCCAGCAGTAAAGCCAAAGTCACATGTTTCATTTAATGCCTCTGCACTAGTTTGTAAATCCATTCCAGTAATGTTATGTCTCTCCCAACTACTGGTCACTTAACAATGGAGTTCCTGGTTCCTATTGTGATTGTTAAGTGAAGAGTATCTGTATGTGTTTTTAAATCAAAATTTTAAATAGTTTCTTTTTTTACAAAGGGACAAGGAAGACTTTAAGCAATAAGGACAATTTTAATGCAATAGTGGCAAATACCTGTAACTCGGGTGTAGGATGAGGGTGAAGGTTCATTCTTCGAGCTTGTGAGTTGGTTTCTGAACATTTCATTACCAGGCTAGGTAACATCTTCAGCAGATTTTAGGGGATATCAGTATCAATCCTCTTCTGTTGCAGAAAATCATCAGCCATGCTACCACCCACCATGCTCATGATTTCATTGAAACCTGGCACTCCACAAGCAATTCCATTGACTTACAATCAGCCTATGAACCCCTCAGAATCCAAATCAACCATACAGTCAACCAGAGACAGCACCAACCTCAACCCACCCATGCAAACCCCCTCCCAGTTCACCTCCCAATGACCATGACTTGATGTAACCTCCCCATCACAAGACCCATCACAAGACTTATTGATGACTCACATCTGACCTATCACAACACCCATCACAACCCTCACTTGACATACCCATACCTGAAGCCTTTATAAACAGAACAACACTGATACTGACAACCCCTAAACTCTGCTGAAGATGTTACCTAGTCTGGTAACGAAACATTCAGTAAACCAACACTCAAGCTCAGAGAACGAACATTCACCCTCAAGTTTAATATAGTTGTTTTGTCTGAAACCTGTTTTTTTTTCAAGACTTATTCCCCCTTTTCTTCTCTTTATTATCATAGTAATTGATTTTGAAGCTATATAAAATGGTTATTATAATTGCATGTATCTGTTCATTTTTCTTCTGTTAATTAGTTTAGAATAGTAAAATTAAGTTTAACAAAGAAAAATATTTTTGTAACTATTTGACATTTATTTTTGTTCCTCTTAATATTAGTCTGAATCCAATCATTTGAATCTTCTATTTAATAAACTTTTCCCAATGGAAGCTAAACTTTTCCCTTTGCAAATATACCTCCAAATGCTAACACATCTTTCTTCTCATGTGCTCACATCTTTATTTGGACACTAAAAATCCTTATCTGTAGCCTCTTTTGATTTGGGGCTACTTTTGCATCCATAAGCAATCAAGTTCCTTTTCCATAGTTAAACTAGCTATTTTCATATTTAATTCTGCAAATAGTTTTGCATGAATAATACAGACTTTGGTTTAACTTTGCCTGTGTTAAGATAATTCCTCTGCTATCCAGAATAGCATGAAATCTGTCCTGTTGTATCCAGCATTGTATGCAATCGTCTTGAGATTTGACAATTTTCTTCTCTTTCCATGTCTGCTGAGAATCTATGCACCAATCTCTGTCTGCACGATTACGTGATTGAAGATATGTTGTGGAAATTGATGTTGAAAAAGGGGAGGAATAATAATAATAATAATAATAATAATAATAATAATAATAATAATAATAATAGTGCATTCCTTTTCTATGCCCAATACAAAAGCATACAGAAATGACAATTTTTGAAGAAGTGATCAAGAAAACTGAACACTATAATACACACACACATAATGGTGAGCCACTGGTGTAGGTTGGAGAAGAAAGTAATTCCAAAAGGCAATAACTGCAATTTTATGTGAAATAAATGAATTGATTGCAAACTTTTCATTTGCATAACTTGCACTTTTAGTTAGAAATGGAAATTTAAATGCTTTTTATAGCCTCATTTACTACTTGTTCATAATTTGTGCTGCATTAACAAGCTTGTAAAAACAGAAATAATAAAGAAATAATTTTTCTAACTGATTTTTTTTTACATTTCCCCCTCCCTTGGTTTTTGTGCATTTCAGAAGATTTAATTTGTAATTTAAATTCCCATTCTAAAAATCACATGAAAATTGATTATCACTTATTCTAAAAACCAGGGCTTTTTTTGTCATAGAACACCCAGAACTGAGTTCCGGCACCTTTTTTGGATGGAACCTTGTAGGGTAAGCAAGGTGGATTGTATAATGCGTGTGAGTTCCGGCACTTTTTTTTTTTTTTTAGAAAAAAAGCACTGCTAATATGGATGTATCTTCCCAGTATTCAAATAATGGATTTTAATGTTTTATAGTAACAGCCTACATCATTCTATTGTTAAATAAAATATATTTCTGGACAATGATACTAGGAAAGGTTTCCATCTGCATGAAATTGCTTCTTTCTTACAATGTTCCCTGAGTCATTGTTTGCTTCTATAATTTATTTATTCTTCCTTGTTAAAGCAAATTTCAAAATCTTTTCATGGTTAGATTATTGCTCTGAGCAAAAACAAAGCCCTGCAGAATCAATAGCTATTGAAGATAATAGAACCAAACATTTCATAAAATAGATTGTGATGCTATCAAAAAGTAGGGACTAGATTATAAAATAGCCATGAATATGAGATAGTTATGAATCTGAAAGAGAATCATAACAGTAGAATCTCCCTTCCCATATGGACTTTTAATTTGTTCTAAAATTCAGTAATTTTCAGTTTTGCTTGAGGGGAAAAAAAAGGCAAGACTATCTATTTGGCCAAGTCCTTTCTGGGGTCCCTGGTGCTCTCTGAATTTGGCTTGTTTTCTTGCAGACTTTTCATTACCAAACTTGGTAATGAACCTTGGGGGATTTTTTGCAGATGCTTCTTTACTAAGTTAGGTAAATGACCTTGTTTGGTAATGAAACATCTGCAAGAAAACTATCAAGCTCAGAAAGCACCAAGGATATTTGTTCAGTTTAACAAATATTCTCTTTTATCAAATTCTCTCTATCAGATGAGCCAAGCCTTGTACAGAACACAGCCAGAAATAATCCCCAATAACCCAAGACCATATTCTCAAAATTGATCTAGGTTCAAAGTAGTCTTCAAGACCATAAGAACATGGCAGTATTGAACCAAGTATTAGATAGGTAGAGATGTCTATTAAAGATTAGGTCAATCTCCCTAGATAGTCATGAAGTCAGATCAGTCTTCAAAAACACCAATTTATTTAGATAGGGTAATTATGACCTCCAGTACAAACTATCAATTTATTCATGAAAGTAATGTTTACTGTTTACAAGCATGTACAACTGCACGAAAAACCATCTTGACATTCGTGTCTTTGTTCCCTAGATCCTACCTGTTTCTCTTTCTCTCTAGACCAACTGTGACTATATTTTGGACTAGTTTGGCTTAGACAATTTATAAATTACTTTGTAAATTAGATCTCTGTCTTAGAATAAGTTTGGAATTAGACTGGATTGTGTCAGTATGATTGTTGCCTTACCAGTCCCTAATCTCATCCCATGAAAAAAAAATCTCATCAGTTCTTTTAGCACCAAATATGCAACAATAATCTTTTAATTTCATTTTAGATTTCATATCTACCGGGGGCGGGGAGAGAGGGTAGAGTGGGTGGAAATGGTAATAGATGTACTGAGCATGAGTTAATTTATAAACATGTTAAGTCAACTTCTCATGAATTCAACTCTTATGAGAAAAAGCTGTTTAGTATGTTGAATGGGCCTTAGCCTTTATTTCAGTATTTTTCCCCTATCAATCTCAGCAGTAAAATACTGTATGTGAATCTTGTTTTCCACAAGACAATATTCTAGGGTTTTTTTCTTTTTTTATTTGAATAAGAGAAAATAATATCTCACCTCAGGTTTCTGGTTACAAGAAAACAGAGAAACAGCATTATTCTCTAAGATTTTCATAGCACTATAAATCAAAAGAACATCAGGCTACAATGCTTAATTTACGTTAGTAAACAAGACTCAAGACTTTTCTTATACATTTCTATGAAGTTTTGTTATGGAATTCTTTTGATTTAAATATTCACTTGGATTTCTAGCATTAGGGAAGATGCTACTTCTCATTTTTGAGATAACTAAAATATATGTTGCTGGGGGGGAATTATTTTATGAGCATTTGCTTCTTCAATATGCTGTATGCTTTGTTTGCAAATATTATAAACTGAAGAAGGGACAGGCTAAGAATGCATATCATCTGTTGCTTTTTGTTCCTTCTCGAAGGACTTGACAACCAAATTATTTTACTGCAGAAGCCATGTTTATTTATAATTTGTATCTTGATTACTAAGCAAATAACTTGAAAAGGTCTCTGTTGTGTCCTAAGCCTGCAAAAGCAGGCTCAGGATGTTGCATTGGTCCCGGGCATTCCAAAAGCTGACCAGGACCAGACAGAGCGGTGCCGGCCTTGTGCGCATGTGCAAGGTGCGAAAACACTCTGTTCCTATTGGTTGATCACTAGCAGTAAGAGAAAAGGAATTCCATCAAGGGTGCTTGCCTAATTCCGCAATTGCTCCCAAAAGGAAGTCACTAGCAAGGGGGGTTGCCATGGAGCGACTCCTGACTCTGACAACCTGACATGTGCTTGGGGGCCACAGAGTACTGGGGTGCTTTTGCTACCCAGCCCTCTCCATCTGCTGGCTTGGGCTTGAGGGTAAGTGTTCCCAAGAGGGGCCCCTTGGGGACTCGGGGACTTCCACCCCTCCAAGGTATGCTGGCTTGGACTTAGAGGGTCCAGCTAGCCAGCAGCGGGGCAGGTCAACCGGGCATTCTGGGCAGCAAAGTCCTGGCCTGCCTAGCCTGGTAGGCAAGCAGGTAGGCCAGGCACCCACACCGGGGTCAACTGGGAATTTAGGGCAGCAATGCCCTGGCCTGCCTAGCCTGTTAGGCAAGCAGGTGGGCCAGGCAATTTCTCCGGGCCGTAGAAGGTTGCAGCGGGCCAAGTGCCCACCCAAACATCTGAGAGACTTTTGTGAGGTTGCTGTCAAATCATGAGGGACCTGTTCATGAGGCCCCTGAATAACGGGAGTAACTCGTGGGTAGATTATTTTGTATTATTTTTTGATTGCGGATACATTTATTTGTATTAATAAATATTGAAGAGGATTTGCCTGAGAGCAGACTCAGGTTTTCCACACTCTTTGCATTTGAATAATGCAACTGTATGCCACTCTTCCCAATGCATGATGTACATGTGTGTACGCGAAGTATGTTCCATCTAGGGGGGAGGGGTGTTGTGTCCTGAGCCTGCAAAAGCAGGCTCGGAATGTTGCATTGGTTCCAGGCATTCCAAAAGCTGCCCGGGACCAGACAGAGCGGCATCGGCCTTGCGCACATGTGCAAGGCACGAAAACGCTCTGTTCCTATTGGTTGTCACTGTCTGAGCTTCTGGCCATATAAAAAGGCCTGCGAGCCTTTTGCTTTTGCTTGGTTGTTGTAGAAGGAGAATAATGTGTTTGTTCAGCATCGCCATGTGTCTTCATCATTCGCACGCAAACGAAGTATACAACAGTCTCAATATATTTAAAATAAAACATAGTAGATGGTTATTAGGGATACTTTTTATATGTCAAGTGCCAGAAAAATCAGGAGATCCAGGCAGTTCAATTGGCTATAATGGTTTATTGCAAGCTCAAGCTCTCTAAAAGAATCTGAACTATTAATGGCCAAGAAAAATTAGCAGGAGATAAGAGTAGAAGGAATTCACAGTGGGCTGGACTTAGACCTTTTGAGGGTGTGAAGGGACTCATGACTGATGATGCATTTGATCCCTCCTTCAGGCTCAGCCTAGTCATCTTCTACAATATAGCCCTAAAATGAGTCAGAAGTTACTTTCTTTCTAAATCTTTAAGCTGTAGCAAATAGCAGATGTTTATAAGTGAGCTGCCACTAATGACATTTCTCATTGTGTTGTTTCCTTACAAGAGATTAAAAGACATTTAAATATTCTCTAGACATCAAGTTTTTTAACTGAATTGATTACTAAGATTCCAAAATAATGTAATAAATATAAGTGCTATTCTGATGGAAATAGAGATCTTATTTTGCATAATAGGGCTTCTATGGTGGGTAGATTTGACACATCAATCAACTGTCCCTTTCAATAGGGAAGTGGAGACAATTAAGATTTGCTACTAAGCAAAAGAAAGCTTTAAACTTAGTAAGCTTTCATAGTCGGCTTCTTTTACTCGCAATGGGACAACACATTCAGAATTCAGTTTGTGGCTGGTACAGAATGCACAATCTATTCTCAAAATAAGTGGGTAGCTGCTGCATAATTAAATTTTATATCTTCCATAAAAAAACTACCAGTATTAATAATGTTACCATGATAAATGCAGAATCATATTTCTTCCTGCCAAGTTTAATATTTTCTCGACCTCAAACGTAAACAATTGTGACATCTGATTATATTACTTACTATATCAACTCCACTTAATTAAAGCATTTTAAAAGATGTTTTTGTTAAATTTAATGAGTGATATATTGCATTGCAACAGAATGTGCAGCAACACAAACATTTTATAGAGTGAACATTTAAAGTTATTCCATTTTTTGCGGCCTATAGCTCAAGTCCCCATTACCTGATTCAGTTCATGTTTGCTCCAGCAGCAAAAGAGTTGAAGAGAAGGGTGCTCCTTTGCTAATGAGTTTGGTAATCAAGGCATCTATTTTCATTTCAAATTGGCTAGATTGGAGAAAATTGCAAGACTAAATGACTACAGCTAATTAGAATTATAAAAATATTCATCACACTGAAGAATGAGCATTTGGTCTTGATTTTTCTGGTATTTGCATAAAGCTGCTCTTTAAGGAAGGGCGGCAAAACGGTAATGATAAATTGTCTTCCCCTTAATGAATTGAGCAAACACTATTTCTGTTTTAGCCATCCTTTCATTTAAAGGTGCTTTTACATATTCATAATTTGTAAATGAAGCTAAGTGATTCTGATTCCTTGCATGATTACCATATTCAAAAACTTACTTCCCCAGTTACTGTTAAATATTCTTGAACTTGGAGTCAGTTCTTTTAGCAGCATGCATTCTTCCACATCTTGTCTGTTATTATGCACACTGTGGTACTCCTTGTCAGATGGAAGCTCTGATGGTATGCTCACTATTTTCATTCATAACAATATAACAATAATATCCTCCCAGTAGAAAACGAAATCAGGATCAAATATTCAATGAGTCTTGGAAACCTACAACCATGCCTTTTCTCCAAACCAGAGTTTGCTCTATCTTAATAGTCTACTGTTTCATTTTAAGTTTATTTTTAATTATCCCAATGCAAATATTGTTTGAGTAAAGAGGTTTTTCACAATATAGTTCTCTTTATATTTATACTTTTTCATACATATTTTGTAAAAATCGATCATGTTTATGAGACATTTCCATGACTATTTCATACTTTAAGCAGATGGCTTTTTTCTACTTCATTTATGGAAAATCCATAGCAATGGCATACATAAATGAATGAATAAATAAATAATAAAATAACAACTTCCTCCATTTTTAAGATTGCATAGTACAAACATTGATGCTATGACTAATTCACTTTTCTTTGTGTGTGTCTCTCTCTCTCTGTGTGTGTGTGCACATGTTTGTAAACAAAAGACAGTTGGCAGAAACTTCAAGGGTGAAGTTTTAATATAGTTGAAATGACTAGCTATATTGCAACTGATTACAAGAGATGTGGGAAAAGATCCAGGATGTAAGCCCAAACTTATATAAAAACATAGGATTTCAGCACAAATAACCTTTTCTTTATATGGTTTACTATAGTATTTTATAATAATTTTATTAAAGATTACAATCAAAAACATAAAAGCAAATAAAATCTAAAAAGAATAAAAATAGGTCATAAAATAAAAGATTGAAATAAAAATAGAAAAGAAAGAAAAATAGGAATATAGTAAAGTAATAGAAAAGAAATTTATAAATATGACTTCATCTTTTGTCACAAGTTATTCTTACAATTTATCAGCCTCTGATCAAATATAATACATATACTTTATCTATTTATTTATTAAACTTACATGCTTCCCTGCACCATCTCTTATCTATAAACAAATACATAAAAACTTATTATTTGAATGATGAGGTCAACAAAAGGGCTACCAGTGATAACAACATATCTATTTTAACCTTGATCAAATAAACCAACATTACAATCCTTCCTGCGGAGGGAGAGAGGGGATGATTCTGTCGGTAAGCATGTGTGCACACAGAGTTCTATTTATGTAAGCAGTGTGCATGTGCGGCCACCGCTCATGCAAATGCAGCACACGTGCATGTGCTCGCCGGCTGCTCTTGCAAATGGGGATGCACATGAGCATGCTCACTTGCCATTTTTGTGGCTCAGTTGCAAACAGAGGTTGGAGACTCCTGTTCTAGTCCTTTTAATTATTAAGACATCAGCCAGTTTATTTATGTCCAGTGTAGCATCTTTTTCTATCTGATTCTTCTAGCCTGTCATTTTTGAACCTACTTTCAGATCAGTCTCAATCTTGTTAAGTAAAACTTGTTCCACTTTCATTATATCTTTGATATAGTGTATTTATAGATACAATCTTAAATTAATTTTTGGGTCCATTATTCAAAAATAACCGTCATTTTGTATTAGGATGTCAAATTCAATTGTTCTCTTTTAGTTTCTGGTTCCTTCTTCAAAGTCTCATCCTGTATTGCTACAGATCCAGACAGACGCAGAAATACAATAGCAAGCAATAATAGTCTCTACTGCCAAAGCAATTTCAACTAACCTTCCACTGCAGCTTAGCAAAATATTTCCATATTGTGTGTTTATCAGCCACTTAAAACTACTGATTTTATATTGTGAAACTACTATTATGTTCAGGATTATCTTTAAGTACCCTGGACATCATTTGCTAACCTGAAAAAAATCTTCAGAAGACCCTATATCTTTATTTAGTCTTGCAATTACTTTTTCACCAGTAATGTTCACAATTCAATAATTAATGAGATTAGCATGATTTAACCCTTAAATTAATCAGAGATTGTGACTACTATATTGTCTCAAATTCCTCAATGAATCATTCCATAGAATATCTTCCTTATAGCTTACATGGCAAATATGTGAACTATGCTGATATTTGTGGGCGGAAAGGAAAGCATATACTTTGCTCCTGCCATCAGTTTTGTTCCTGAAATTTAGATTTCCATACTGCCACTAGCCAATATCGAAGATAAACTGGCCTGTCTAAAGGACTTCATTGAGGCATAAAAGCTTTATCTATCCAAAAGCTTTGTAGGTCTATTTTTCATCTACAAGTGTTCTTAACTTTTTGTTAAGAAAGATGTTCCCTTTGTGTAGTCCACAAAGACTAACTTCTGAACTTCACAATCATTTGGATCAATACTCTTATCCCTTCATTTTTGAACTTTTGAAGTGGCTGCAAATTAGATCTCAGAGGAGCCTAAAACCTGATTTGCACAAAAGAGAGACATGAATATTTAACTGCTTTAATATCCATTATGGAAAGTTTGAACGTACCGTAATGCTGTTTAGCTTTATATAAATCTTTGAAGAATTTGTGCCTTTCAGGACCTATACTGGGCACTTTTCTATTTAGATTATTTTCCTATTTAAGCTGCAGATACAGGGAATGAATAGTTTTTACTCTCTTATAAGATCTATAGCAAACTGGGAAAAAATTGCATGTTTCAACTGCATGTCATGGATTATTTCAGCTATAATATTTCTTCAAAGCAATTTAAGATGAACTGAGAAAAGCTGAAACTATTTTATGTGGAATCTGCATTGTTAGAAACATATATCATATTTTGGATTTTACCTATGTTTATCTTACATTTGTTCCTAGTTTTGCTGCTAATTACCTGCTGATTTATTTTTATCCAGAAAGCTGCTTCCTTTAGTTAGGATTCCAAGGCCCCCCAATCCTTTCAAATAATCAGATAAGACATAATTGTGAGATATTGTGAAGTATGCACTTCTTAATCCACCACCAGCCATCTAGTTCCTATAATTGTCCCTTCAAGTAAGTGTTTTTCCTTATTCCCAGGCCTGGAACATGTTTTTGTAACTGCCTATACATAGTTTCTCCAAGGTCATTTCTGCAGCTTTCTATATCTACATGCCCCTTTTTGGCTGAGGCTGGTATGTTTCATTTTGCCTTGAGTGGTGTACTTTTAAAATCTGCTCCAGAGTTTGATAACAACTTGTTTTCCTATATATTTTCCCCTCAACAGCTCCAGTCAGCTAAGCAAAATTGTTATGCTCTTTAACAAGAGGCTTTGGTCATCAAAGATGTTTTTTAGTAGCTCTACCCTGTCATTTGGTGGACATGTAAAACAGCCAAAACATTTTGGATGCATTAATTCAGAAGATTTTAAAAGTTAAAGTACAACTGGAAGCAGAGATTTTTCTTTTGAGACTAACAGGCATGCAACTAGAAAACAAAGTCATGGAACTTTGTTTCTATGTATGACAACTCTGGTGAGACTATTATATACACAAAAGTGGAAAGGTTTGAACTACCTACAACAGAGGAATGATTACTGAAGATGATGGAATGTGCAGAGATGGCCAAATTAACCTCTTTGATTGCAGAAGAAAAAATATCTATATTTATGGTAAACTGAAAACCCCTTCCGGGTAATCCTTGACTTATTATCATACATTACTCCAGAATTACAGTTGTAAGTAATGCCAGTAGTGAAGCAGGTTATCATGTGACTGTGCCCAATTTTACAATCTTTTTTGCAGGGATCATTAAGTGAATGTGGCAGTTGTTAAGCAAATGCCATAGTTGCCAAGAAAGCCCATTATCACAACAGGGTGTTTTTTTTTGCCAGAAACTGGAAGTAAATACCAGTTTTAGCAAAAACAAAACAAAACAAAAAAAACCCTCATAAATTGCAGTCATGTGATGCAAATAGTTATAAATGCGGGCCAGCTGCTGAATGCCCAAATGACAGTCACATGACCATGTCAGGGGCCTATGTATCAATGGCCATTGAAACAAGCAAGCTAGTGCTTATGTATGTTAGACTATTTCTTTTATATATAACAAGTTTTTATTGATTCCCAGTTTTACATTTAAATATTTGGAAAGCAGCGTGGTGATTGGGTAATCAATAGTACAATAACAAAATCTTTATATCTCAGGTTACATCATCAAAAAAAAATCCTTCTCTATTTCCCTTAACATTTGCTATATCATATTTAAGCTAGTAAATTTCTAATTATAACAAGCTCAGTTAAAACATTTATCATTATATTTTTACATATACATGTCCATATCTTGTATTAAATTTTACCTAATTTTTAATTTTTATTTACAATATTCCAATTTAACCTTTAATATCCATAGTGTTTAAATTTTGGGTAACCCAAATTTCCTTTATTTCACTATATAAAAATTATAATATCTAAAATACACCTATTACTTACTTGGATATATTCTTATTTTATTTCATAAACATTTTCTATTTCTCATCCTGATACATCACTACTTACTAATAAAGTATCCTTCATTGTCTCAAATCCATTGTCTGTGTTATCTGGGCTAAACAATAATTTGAAGCTATTACCTGATAATTAATTTTCATTTCCCTTATAAATCTAAATCCTCAATATTAGGCCAATTAATCCCTTAATTTTTATCATTTTCCAACAATAGTTAACTCTAATAACAGTATTTCCCTTCATCTCAAAATCTCCCTTTAGCCCATTAGTTAAGACTTTAGGATGCTCTCTTATAAATCAAAAGACCCCATTTTTTAAATCTAACTTTAGCTTTTCTTTTATGCCAACCAGGCTTCCATACCAATGCCTTTAGGTCATCAGATGGATCTCCCTTCATTCTTCTGCATGTTACTTGAATCAAAGGAGACCATTTAGTGATCAATTTTCCAGAAGAATTGGCCCATTTATGGTCATTAAGTTGTCGCACTGGTAACCCAGATTCCCATATTTGCTCTAACATATTTGTCTTCAGTTCAGTCTGGTCTTGTTCCTCAGGTTTCTTCTCGTCTAATCTTGGTATTAGTTTCTTTGCACTTCTGTTGTTGTTTTTTTGGTTGTAGATTCTTTAGTTGCAATCAGGATTTGGTTGTCTAGATTTTCAGTACATTGTACATGTTGTTCTTTAAAGCCTTCTGTCTTGGTATTAGTTTCTTCCACTTCTGTTGTTTTTTGGATTGTGAGTTCTTTGGTTGCAGTCAGGATTTCGCTTTGTAGATTTAAGCTGGCGCCTTTATCTTTCAGTCTAGTTTTAATTATCTCAGTAGCTTCAAGATTTTTTTCAAGTATAAGTTTGTAATTAAGTGAAGTTTGTTGCTGATCCTCCTCCATTTCTGATGTAGTTATAGATAGTCCTTTAGTGAAGACTATTTATTAAATGAAAGTCAATAAGTATTCACCTCCACAGTCCTAAAAAGCAATTTCACAGCCCAGCTGTTCTCTCAGCTTTTAATCTCTTTAGATAATACCAAGGACAGATCTGGGCTATGAGCAGGCCTTTTTGTCAAGAATATTCACTTGCTCTACCAAGTTTCACCACAAGATAGAAACATTTAAAATCTTTTTCAAATCCCAGGCTAGGTTTTTATCCAGTTTAAGTTCGTTTCCATCTTTTTACAAGTAGATAGAGTAGCAAATCTCCGTGAAAGTAGGAACTTTTTGGGTCCCCAAATATCAAAAAGAAGCAAATCCAATTATTTAGTAGTTCTTTTCAAGGCTTTATTTTCCCAAGTAGTCAGACACTGCCATTTTAGAGGGTGGGAGGAAAGCATTCACTTCCCTCTCTCCTTACAGGGGGAAGAAATGTCAAGAAGCTTTTAACAGGAAAAATACTTAGGGTAGAAAGAAGGTAGGATCTCACCCAATTCCTCTGCAGTGCTTTCCAAGTGATTGTTAGTAATTTTGGCCTCGGCTGGCAGCGTCTTGATGATGGGCCATGTTAATCTTTTCCCCATCAGTTCAAGGAGTTGCCCAGGATCAAACGGGAGAACTGTAGCCCTTTCGCAATCATCCGGGAATCCTCTTCACACTCATTGCCCCTCCAGGATGACTTCCAACCCTTTTCAGGGTCCCCCGGTGGGAGAAAACAAGACAGCAGAGGGAGCGATCGCCCCACACATCCGCCAGCACCGCAATCACAAACCAGAAGCCTTATGTTAGACTATTTCTTGCCCTACAATCTTCCTTCTATATCTATGCCTGGTAAATTCAGCCCACCTAATCTCCCTCTTTCTTTTTTCTTAGGAATGAGAAGAATTGTTGGGGTCCTTTGTGCTCTCTGAGCTTGGTGGTTTTCTTGCAGATGTTTCATTACCAACTAAATAAACTAATGGACTACTAGCACTGATGATGATCTAGTTTGCTAGTGAAATGTCTGCAAGAAAACCACTAAACTCAGAGAGCACCAAGGACCCCACAGTTCAGTGCTGAACAACAAATATTCTCTTCTAAAAAGGAGAACTACAAGACAAGTTGCTTTAAGTCCTTCTTTCCTTGCTATAGTCCATAGCTGGACATTTTAGAGTTCTAAAGATAACCCATCCCACCTCCTTCATAACTTTTCTTTATCTCATTTTTGACTAGCGTTTATGTTTTATCTGCCACATAGTTTAGGTTAGGTCAGCGGTTCTCAACCTTTTCCGGGGCTCGACCCCGGCCCGCATCGCGCATGCACGGCATGATGGGGCACATCGCGCATGCGCGGCGCGACGGCCCGCATCACAATAGGGAAAAAAATGGCCGACCAAAAAAAAATGGCCGACCCCCCAAAAAATGGCGGGCCCGCACTGCGCATGCGTGGCACGGAAGGGTGCATCGCTCATGCGCGGCGCAACGGCCCACATCGCAATAGGAAAAAAAATGGCCGACCCCCCCCAAAAAAATGGCGGACTGCGGTGCTTGGCGACCCACAGGTTGAGAACCACTGGGTTAGGTTATATGTGATGTTATGGATGATAAGAGGAAGTATCAGAACATTCCAGTCTGGGTGCTAGCATATACAGAATATTGTATTCTAAACTTCTGTTAGATGAACAATGTCTTCATATTTATAGCTTCCTAATTCTCTTCTTTGGTCTGCTTTGGAATGAACAGTTGTGAATTTGACTGCTGTACTTCACACAAAGCCTTGACAAACAAGACAAAATGTCTTCTTTTAGACAATTTATTGAAATTTTTCTTGATATAGAAAGCTTCTGTTTTACATTTTAATTTCTATCATTTTAAAATTGTTTTCCATATAATGCATCTCTAGTTTAGAACATTGGTTAGCAGTGCAATTTTTCTGTGGCTGATATAAATGTATTACAAAACTAACTATATTTTGTTGAAGCATAAAAATATTTGGAGAAAGTTTTCATTTTTAAGTAATTTTCCTTATGCTTCTTCATACATATCATCTATTTTACTGTGATCTTCTAGGTACATATAGATGTTATGCAATCTAAGAAGCCATGATCAAATCATACCCAGAATTATACTTTCAAATTGGGACTCTGATTACTGGAAATACTTTGCTAGGATAAAGATTGAATACCATGTGTCATAACGGCAGGTTACTGAATTAGACTTTAAATATATATGTTTTTCATGATAAACAAATTCAGAGTCTTTCAGATTGTCTGTTATTGATTAAGGTATTCTTATGCTCTTCAGTTAGTTCTTAAACTGTAATATAGAGTTTTTTAATATACACAACATATTCATTTCCATATTTTAAAATAAAACATTACAGATTTTGCAGAATAAAATCTGATCAGTTTGTCAATAACAATGTTTTACTGTAATAATTTTTACTTATTTTTTAACCTCTATTCCCTTAAAATATTTCACATCGAGCCATATTTTTCCTGCTGATATCTTTCACACAAAATAAGATAAATATCAAATCTAGGAAGGCCAGAAAAGGAAGGAAAGTATTTGGGAAAAGAACTTTTCATGACAAAACTATTGATTTCAATCATGTAATAACAAGATTATTTTACTGTAAATGACCCAGAGAGCTTTGGCTAATGGGAGGTTTTAAAATATTAATAAATAAATATTTTTAAGGAAATCAGGTTCCTGCTAGATGCTTACTTGAAAGTATATTTGAAGGCTATAGTGACTGAGACTCCATTATAAATCTCCATAGATAGATAACTTTGAGCTAACTTTATATGTGGATTTCCTATGTTACCAGATTTCTTCTAAAATACAGAGTTCTTTTTTTGAAAAGAATATTACTAAACATATTGGTATGCATGGACCCAGTGGATCATTCAACAGTTCCCTTTAAGTAGTAGATGAATTGTGCACATGGGAATTGAGATTTAAAACAGATTATATCTATGAGAAAGCAATACATCTTGAACAAACAACAAATTGATTTGCTTTCGCATCAGACTGTATACTGTCCTCTCTGCCTTATATCAGATGGTGCATTCCCCAATTATTCAAGCTGAGTGACACTTAAAACAGGTCAATCAGCATATTGACTCTCTTTTACTATAACAAATAAGACCAAATTTCTGGAAAGTGGACGAAACTTCAAAGAAGAGTTAAAGAACATATCAATCTTCATTTAATCTTTTCATCAAGGACAACCAATGGTCTAAGGTCATCTTTTGCCTGTGAGTAATACCCATGGCAACGCAGCTTTTAAAAATGCATTTAATTGCTGTTTGATCTCACCACTATGATTAGCACAGAAATGCTTATGTCAATTACGTACTTTCTAAAAATATTGTTGTGATAATTTAATTGTTTTGTTCTTGATTCATATTCAAGAAAAGAAGGTACAAGATTCATTTTTTCCGTTGTTTTATTTAGACATATTTGAATTATAATATTAATGTTATTATTTGCAAAAGGACATTGTTATCTACTGGTTTTTGTAATCACAGTGCATTAAGAAAGTTTTTTCCCAACCTTATACCTTCCATATGGGGCTGATCCTTATACAAGATAAGTCCAATATATTAAAAACACCCTGGGTTGGAAAATGCTATATAGAGAAATAGGGTCATAGTATCCTTGCAAATGTATCTCTTCTTATTATAGTCTCTTTAGATATCACCATAATAATCAAAACTGTCAATGTAGATAATGTAGATATTATGTTTACCAATAGTTAAAATGTCTGGCAATTTATTTCTTTAAATTTAAAAATAAATTCAATAGACATGGTACTATCCTTGCATTAAATATTACATTGGAAAGAGGTTTGCCAAAATGCAATTGTATTTCCTCCCACTTCTTCAGGCTTGAATATGTGCAATCCAGTTGAAGCTGGCTCCTAATGACTATATGTGTACACCTATAATTTCTCTAATCTTATCCTTCAAGTAATCCAAAACTATTATTGTTAGCCATCCTCTTTTATCTTTCTTTCAATTTTTTTCTACTTTATAGACTTCTTCTTCATGTAATGTGTCTAAGAGTCAGCCCTTCAAGGTAGTCCAGGTCAAGAAGCAGACAAGAACAACCGGAAATCTACTTTATTGTTAAAAGATATGATATAATCTTGAAAGCCTGATAGATATTTTGTCCATTTACAGGCAGACACATGAACACAGACACACACAAACCCATAGAGACACTCATAATGTTGTATACTTCATTCGCGTGCGAATGATGAAGACACATGGCGAGGGTGAACAATTTTTATTCTCCTTCTAATAACACCCAAGCAAAAACAAAAGGCACGCAGGCCGTTTTATTTGGCCAGAAACCCAGACAATGTCAACCAATGCGATCAGAGCATTTTTGCACCTTGCGCATGTGAGCAAGGCTGGCGCCATTCTGTCTGGTCCTGGGCAGCTTTTGGAATGCCCGGGACCAATGCAACGTCCCGAGACTGCTTTTGCAGGCTCAGGACACAACACCCCCTAGATGGAACATACCTTGCACACACACATGTACATCATGCATTGGGAAGAGTGTCATACAGTTTCATTAATCAAATGCAAGGAATGTGGAATACTTGAGTCTGCCCTCAGGCAAAACCCCTTCAAGCTTTAATCATACAATAAATGTCTCCAAAATCAAAAAATAATACAAAATAATCTACCACGAGTTACTCCCGTTATTCAGGGGCCTCATGAACAGAACCCTCATGATTTGACAGCAACTTCACAAAGTCTCTCAGATGTTTGGGTGGGCACTTGGCCTGCTGTGACCTTCTAAGGGCTGGAGAGATTTCCTGGTCCACCTGCTCGCCTACCAGGCTAGGCAGGCCAGGGCGTTGCTGCCCTAAATTCCCAGTTGACCCCGGTGAGGGTGCCTGGCCTACCTGCTCACCTACCAGGCTAGGCAGGCCAGGACTTTGCTGCCCCAAATACCCGGTTGACCTGCCCCACTGCTGGCTGGCTGGACCCTCTAAATCCAAACCAGCATACCATGGAGGAATGGAATTCCCCGAGTCCACAATGGACCCCTCTTGGGAACACTGTCCCTCGAGCCCAAGGCCATCAGATGGAGAGGACTGGGTAGCGGAAGTGCTCCAATATTCTGTGGCCCCAAAGCACATGTCCGAGGTGCCAGAGTCAGGAGTCACATCCATGGCAACCCCTTTGCTGGTGACCTCCTTTTGGCAAGCGCACCTGATGGAATTCCTTTTCTCTTGCTGCTTGTGCTTTGTGTGGATGCCCCTGGTCAGTCTTCCTGTCTGGAGCACTATCTGACATATATGAATACTGTGGATACCCCCAGTGTGACTCCCTGTCTGGAGTGATTATGGATGTGTGGGATGCCCCCTATCCTGTGAATTCCTGTTAGGAGTACTTGTGGAACCTTGGGATGAATCCCAAATAGCCTCAGTAGCAGCTAGTGATGGCCTGTTAGGCCTGGGAAACTGTGACCCAGAATGCATATTATGGTCTCCCCCCCCCCAGAGCACAGCCAGGAGCAGAAGGGTGCGAGTCCAGTCTCCAAAGCAGTTGGTCTATGTGTCTGTGAAGAACACGGCCGTCACCCAAGGCAACTTCGTATGACAATGGCCCCGAGACCTTGCAGACCACAGCTGTGACCAAGAGATGTCCAGGCCCATAGTTTCTTTCCCAAACCGGATCGCCCACCTGGAGTCTCCTAGGTGTCCTTGGTTGTGATACCTGTGAAGCCACCCGGTCAGGGTGCAGCCTGTCCAATTTAGTAATGAGGCGGCGACCCCAGCGGATTTCAGGGCTCTTCCCTGTGGCTGTGCATGGTGTGGTGCGGTGTGCAAGAAGGAAATCTGCTAACCTGTGATGTCAGTTACCATAAGTCAGTTTCTTAAGGGCATCTTTGGAGGATGGATGGAAGGGAGCCGAAGTTGCATGGCGGATCAGGTTGGCCTGAAGAAAAGCCTGGAACTCAGAAGAGGTAAATTGAGGGCCGTTATCTGAAACCAGAACATCTGGAAGACCGTGTGATGTGAAAATTCCTCTCAACACCTGGATGGTCCTGGCAGTAGTAGTGGAGTTAACAGGAATTAACTTGGAATGGCTATCAACAACAACCAGGAAGAATTGCCCCTGAAAGGGACCTGCATGCACACTAGACCATGGGGTTTGAGTTTCAACCCACCTATATACTGGGGCCTGAGGCATTTCAGGCCGGGACTGTTGGCACACTTGGCACCCATGCACCTGGGCCTTGATGGCTTTATCGAACCCAGGCCACCAAAGATGGCTGCGCGCAAGTGCTTTCATTCTGACTATGCCAGGATGTCCCTCATGGAGAGACATCAAGATTCTAGACCTCAATGAGGCTGGGATCACAACCCTGCTACCCCATAACAGGCAACCCTTGAAAGTGGAAAACTCATGCTTCTTGTGCTAGAAGCTTTGGAACTCAGTATTTGGGCACTTGTCAGGCCATCCTAACAACACCCATGTCAGCACGCATGTAAGCGTGTGATCAGTGGCAGTTTCTACAGCCACGTCCCTAGCATTGAGGGGAGACTCAGGTAACTCCTGAATGGACAGAATATTAATGGCTGGAGCTGGCTCTAATTGGTCCAGGGGTAGTCTGCTCAGGCCATCTGCATGACCCATTTCTTTTCCTGGTTTGTGGACTAATGTATAGTCATATGCTGACAGGAAAATGGACCATCTCAGCATATGAGAAGAGATGATATGTGGGGTCTGTTTATTAGTGGTAAACAAACCCAGCAGAGGCTTATGGTCAGTATAGACCGTGAAATGGCGGCCATATAAGAAATCATGAAATTTCTTAATGCCAGCCACTATGGCCAAGGCTTCTCTGTCAATTTGAGTATAATTTTGCTCTGCAGAAGACAGAGTCCTTGTGTAATAGGCCATAGGACCTGCGTCCCATCAGC
This sequence comes from Bothrops alternatus, assembly GCA_034064705.1. NCBI lineage: Eukaryota > Metazoa > Chordata > Lepidosauria > Squamata > Viperidae > Bothrops > Bothrops alternatus. The sequence continues at coordinate 30,164,848 of JARGCV010000009.1, forward strand.
CTTCAGATGGCTAAGTACCGCTCCCACCCCATAAGGAGATGCATCACATGCGATGCAAACAGGCAGTTGCTCATTGAAATGCGCTAAAACAGCATTAGAAGTGAGCAAGGCTTTAACCTCATTGAAACTCTTTTCATGGCCTTTAGTCCACTGCAAAGGAGCCTGCTTATCTAAGAGCCTGTGTAATGGCTCTGCTACTGCACCTTTATGTGGGAGAAATGCATGGTAAAAATTTAATAGCCCCAAGAAGGCTTGCAGCTCACTCTTAGACTTAAGGCTTGGGGCCTGCTGAATAGCTTGCAATTTAGTTTCAGCAGGGTGAATGCATTGAGCATCAATCCTGAATCCTAAGAAGTCAGTAGAAGTGACTCCTATCTTACATTTATCCTTCTTTAGTTTAAGGCCTGCTTTTCGAAAACGAAGCAAGACAGCTCTTAGTCTTTCTGCTAATTTTTGGGATGGCTGCCCAGCAATGAGGACGTTATCAAAGTAGGGACAGATCCCAGGAATACCTCGAAGTGTGCTCTCCATGACACTTTGGAATATACCAGGGGCTACATTTACCCCAAATTGCAGCCTCTTGACCTTGAAGGCTCCCCTGTGAGTTACAATAGTCTGGGCCTCTGCAGCTGCCTCATCAACAGGTAACTGTTGATAGGCCTGTGCCAGGTCAAGCTTCGCAAAAATGCGCCCCCCCTTGAGGGAGGCCAGAATGTGACTTACCACAGGCACTGGATAAGCATGCTCTTGCAGTGCCTTATTCAGTGTGCACTTGTAGTCTGCACATATACGTATGTCCCCATTAGCCTTTAGAGGCGTTACTATGGGGGTTTCCCATGGACTTGAATCCACAGGTTCTAGAATGCCTTGCTGGAGCAATTTGTCCAGCTCAACATCAATCTTACCTTTGAGGGCAAAAGGTACCCTCCTAGGTTTAACCCTGATGGGCATGATGGTTGGGTCTAATCGTAGCGAAATGGGAGGCCCCTTGTAGGATCCTAGCTCTGAACTAAACACATCTGCAAACTCCTTGCAGACTTCTGCTAGGCTCAACGTTTGCAAATGGTGCAGCCCAGTTACCTGGATTCCCAGAGTCTCGAACCAATCAAGTCCAATAAGACTCGTACGTTCACCCCCAACAACCACCACATCTAGGGGACCTTCAAAATCCTTGTGCTGTACTCTAAGGATGGCCTCCCCCTTAACACACACCAAAGAATTCTGAAAATCTGTAAGTATTAAATTCGATGGCCTGAGTTTAACTCCAAGGCCATTGCTGCTGCATATCCTTCTGAATGTGTTAATAGAAATAATGGAGAGAGCGGACCCAGTGTCCAACTCCATTGATAAGGGAACCCCTTGCAGCCTTATCTTAATGGAAAGCTTCTTCTTAAGGGGCTTATGTGTCCATGTCCTCAAAATACTCCTGCGTGATGTGCAGAAACCCACCCTATGTTGGCTGGGGACCCTGGTACCTTTCAGACACAATTTTTCATGAGGTTGGACCTTCTGGCGACCTAAACAGACGGATGCGATGTGGCCTTGCCTGTCACACGCTCTGCAAATGGCGGAGCAAAACCTGCAGTCAGCTCACTTGTGGCATCCTCCGCACCCGAAGCATTGAAGAGATGCTGGGGCCTTGTCCGGACATTCCTTCTGCCTCCTTTCAGCTGGCTGGTGAAGTCTATCCACCTCTTCTTCAGGATCCACTTACAATCCTTCTTGAGCATCCTCTTGATTGGCGGTAGCTGTCTCTGGAGGACTCCTGGTGAGCCGTAAAGTCTTCACAGCCCCACCTGCTGCTTCCTCAGCTGTCATCTTTCGTAACGCGTCTTGGAAAGAGACATCTTCTTTTGCAAAAATCTTCTGCTGTAAGTCTCTGTTCCTTAAACCACATACGAAGCGATCTCGCAGCCTCTCTTCCAGATCCTTGAACTCACAAGGTCTGTCTGCTTGCCTTAAGGCTGCAATAAAATCTGTAGCAGATTCACCCGGCCTCTGATCTCTCTGCTCGAACGCGTGCTGGAAGTGTTCCTTCAACATTTTCTTCAAGTCAGCATATGTTACTGACTCCAGAGGTGCAGGGACCACCAGATTCTCTGCGATTTCAAACGCTTCCTGTCCATAGACACACAAAAGAGTTGCAGCCTTCAAATCGTCTTCTCTAATCTGATTTACTCTGTTTTTCAGTGGACAGGTGAAAGAAAATCTTAGTGGAAAGCTCCAGCATTCTCCAGTTTTGGCATTGTCTTATCTGTATATATCTGTGGTAAGTTTGGTAATGGTAACTGTTCCTTTAATCTGAGGCAATAAAGAGCAACAGATGCAAGAGTTCTGATGTCAGCCCTTGATATGCTAGATTAGGAAACAGACATCAAAGGAACTATTGGAGTTTTTAAGGGGCATAATAATAATACAATCAGGAAAACATGATAGAGTCTCCCTCCCTCTCCAACCCACACCAAAAGAAATAAGTTGGGGAAACTGACATTTATGTTTGAAGGCCAATATGATGTTTATATAAGAGTTTTTGAATTCCTTCTTAAAGGAATTCTGTCTTCTTCACCAAATAGCATAATTTGACTCTAATCATTTTGGCCATGTCATACAGGGGAATTCACTGGAGAGAACAATTATATTTGGAAGCGTTAGTAAAAGGAAGCCAGGCCTCCAAAGAACACGGTAACTGGAAATCATCAAACCTGACACTAGCCAGGGCATAGAAAAATTCAAAGAAGTAGTGCAAGATCGGAAGATGTGGAGAGCCCTAGCCTCTAGAGTCACCAAGAGTCGGACAGGACTGAATGGATAACATCATCATCATCATTTATGTCTAGAATGAGAACTTTGGATTGATTTGTTCTATAATCCATTTGTTTGTTTTTCTGGCTGGCCTTCTCACAAGCCTTCTTTAACACCAACTTTCAAGAGCATCAGTAAGCTATTCTTTCATTTCTATAATGTATCACAAAAAAAATCATTGCTGAAAAGTTCTGATTTTTATAGAAAAAGATACGTCCCAGCATCTGAATATCTTTTCTAAGGCCTGTATTGCTGTCCCATTAAGTGCTAGTTTGTAACACATTATTTGACTATTTTTAATCTTAGCTTCATTTTTCTCTGTGCTTTCTGATTTTCATTAGCAGAGCTTGCAGATTGTTGACATTTTCAGCTTACAGATTAATATTGCCAGGATTGGTCAATTATTGATATTTTTCTTCCAATTATACAACCACACATATAGTCATCAATCTAGCCTCCCTCAGTATATATTCAGCATATACATTAAATAAAAAAAATAAAGTATGCAGATGTGATTCACTCCATTACCAACCAGGAACTGGTTTTATCATGTTTCAGACAGATTTCTTATAAGGATTCCTATTTCCTTGGGACATTCTACAGTTTGAATAGTCAACACAACTGAATGCCTTTCTATAATCAATTATACATATACAAACATCTTTTTGGTATTATTTGGCTTTCTCAAGTATCTACTGGGCATCAACAATAATGTGTCATGTTTTTTGGCCTTTTGTAAAGCTAGTTTGAACTTCAGAAATGTCCCTTATCCTGTGTGGCTTTAATCTATGTTGGATGACCCTAAGCATTATTTTGATAACATATGAAATGTACAATACTTTGTGTATCCCAGTAAGCCTCTTTTCTCTGCTATGGTAAGCTGTAATGGTATTTGGAAATAGCTATGAGAGACAGGGTTGGATAAGAGGCAGTGTAGCCTACAAAAGGAATGTAGTTATGTAGTATGTAGTTATGACAAACATCTTAGAAGAAATCCTCCCTAATTTCTAAGCCTGCAAATGTGATGGGGGGGAATGTACTTTTGTGAGATTTGTTAATGTTACCCTACAATAAAGTATAATTGGATATACTTCCTGTTGGACTATCTTGTAAGGCTAACATATCCAAACTAACCTCTTTCAAACTATTGGGATTATATACTCTTGACAATACTTAGTCCTAAATGCTACTGCTACTGTTCCTTTGATCTTCAAAGATTAAATATTGTAAACAAACAAGCAAGCAGTTTTGACTTCAATGTTATTCACTAAATTGGAGCCATGACAAACTCTAAATCAATAAGACCACATGTGAAACCTCTTGAATTTCTTCATCTATCATCATCAAGTGAAGGAGGAAAAAAAACCTATCTCTTAATATTTTGCTTCTTCAGCAGAATTTTGAGTGAAGTATTTGAACCATATAAAAGAGTTTTAGCAAGACATTCCAACCCAGAGTCAACGTATCCCAAAGGGAACATCTTGACAGGTACATCACATATCAAATCCAATTCTTACAGATGATTTTTATAAGCATAACCACAATTGATTTTTTTCCTTTTTTCTTTCTAGCTTAAAACAACATCAATCCATTCAGCAACATCAAATGGTACAGTTTTGACATTTGGCCTGGTATGGTAAAGCCATTTAATATGGTCATCTATCTGAAATATCACCATTGCATCATTAGATAATTAACAATATATTTCTGATGTACCTATGCATTATATAATAAAATGTTTACAAATTAATTAAATCATGTAGGTAATATATGAAATATTTGGTACAGGGCAGCAGAAAAATCAATACCTTTTGCTAAATGAGCATTAATGGAGTTTATTCACCAAGAACTAGGGAAAATCATTTCTGAACAAAAAATCAATATAAATTTTGCAAACATACAGACACTTAAAGAATAACTTTAGAATCTATCATTCATATGTCTTACATTCTCTATTTCCTTGGCCCTGTTCACAATTCCCTTATATTTGCTCTCCAGACAGAATAAAGATGAAAGAAGCCTATGAAATTATTAAGTTTCCTTGTTATTTCAAATGAATATATCTAGAAAAAAACATTTCTGTAAAAACATTTTTACTCTTTTTCTCTTGTAACTCTATAGACCATTAATATCAGAGTTTAAATGATTCGCAGTTCAATACTGTCACAAACATTCACAAATAACATATAAGAAAAGAGAAAAATGATCTTCTGTGCTCCTTCTGTTCAGTCTTAAAGTTCTATGTGTTACTAGTTTCAGAGGTATTTCCTTACCTAAACAGAGAAACAGAATGATGATGGGTGGGCAAAAAAGCAGTGGGAGTGGGAATGACCTCCAATGTCTTCCCAACTTCCCCATTGAGTCTCCTGGTTGGGTAAGGTATGCAGGAGATGGCACAAGTCAAGAAGAATGAATGGGTGTTGCAAGGGTTTGTGACAAGTGCCACACCAATAGGGGATGGCATCAGAGGCAGCATGTATCAAGAAACATGTGGGGTTGTAAGAGGTGCTTCCTGGGTTGTAGAAAGCACATGGGAGGTGACACAAGTTAAGAAAGGAGGGGGGGTTGGGCCAGGCTGGGAAAATATGTGGAGGAGAATGGCATAGGCCAGGAAGGGTGCAAGGGAGTTCCTTCCTCCCTGTTCCTTTCTCTCTTCTTTCACCTTTCCTTTTCATTTACAGTAAGCAGGAATATGGCTGCTGCTGGGTGAGTGAGTGAGTGAGTGAGTGAGTGAGTGAGTGAGTGAGTGAGTGAGTGAGTGAGTGAGTGTTAGACTAGCTGGGAAAGTGTCATAGAACATTTAAAATGAAGTTTACATGACCACAGCAGTATCCACTAGTACTGAAGCAGCCACAAATTTCCCAAATTTCGTTCTCTCTGGAGTTATGGGTCCTGGCTTCTGGACATATTCTGTTAATTAGCTCATCTGGTTCAGTTAGCATATCTTGTTTCAAAAATTGTTGTCCTCTAATTCACTGTTCACTCAGTTAAGAGTCATTATATCAAGAATTTTAGGACTATATAGATGCACAGGCCCATAAAAAGTGGGAATTTGGAGAATTAATATTTCTATTTATTTCCCTGCTAGATGCTTGAGGGGAAAATCACCCATAATGTGCTTCATAATCTTAATTGCTTCTATTAGCTCAGTCACCCAATATGAATCTTTACTGCTTAACTATATTGTTAATAGATAAAAAGACTATAGAAGGAATTAGATAGAACACCTTATGGAAAATTAACAGATAAATGACCTTATACCTTTTTCCTCTAACAACGTTTTATGACTATTTCTCAGAATGTGCTATCTTAGGCACATCCTGAATATGTAAGTATATTGCTTTCTCCAATAAAATCATTAATGTCTTTGTGCCAAAGAATACTTTGTATGAGAGAGATACATTGTAAACTGTACTACAGTGTCAATACTTCTGGGATAACCTAATTCACATTAGGAAGTAAGTGACTTCCAAAAATAGAGCAGCCAACGAGACTGTAGGTTTCTTCTTCTCCACACTGTGATGATACATTTTAATAGCATAAATCCAAATTGAGAAATTATGTAAAGATGGGTTCTGCATAGTTCAAAGACATAACCTGTTGTGGTTGCAGCAGGTAACCAGGTTATTCTTGGGAATATTTAAAGCCAGGCTCATAACTGTCCAGCCTTTTCGAACAAACTCTATTGGGTTGCAAAAAGATAATACAAAAAGCTGTCTGTGCCTTGCCCCTCTTTGCCGTAAGCTAAACAGTCACTGCCACTGTTGCTCCATATGAAACTATGAGCATATGTTTTTTCTCTTTCTATTTGATGTTGCACTGAAAATGTACCCAAGATAATTTGTTATTGTCTTATGAAACCTGACTTGGTTGGGTGCCACAAACCTGGATTTTGACATCCAAACAAACAACTATGGTCCAGTTAGTTTTACTTCTTTTGTGCAAAGGGAGAGGAATGAAACAAGATTAAATGGGCCTCACAATATCAAATGGGCCTCACAAGGCTACTTGTCCACAGGAAAGAAAAATAAGTCTGGTATATTGATTTATTGTGCCTGAATAATAATACCTAATGAAAAAGTCTGAAAGTCCAAGCCCTGAAGAGGGATATATGGGAATAAGATAACAGTTGTTGCTAGGAGAAGGGCATGTACCTTTTGGTCAATGCTGTATGCTAGAATCCAGTCTTCTTGCTTAGGATGGAAGAGCAGACTCTGGATATAGAAGCTGAGTCGATATTTTTGATAGGTGGCTCCTTCATCATTACTGATGAGTATGCTACTTTCAATTTCAGGATCACTTAAGAGCATTATCTATTAAAAAAGTAGGAAAAGTTAAAGAAAGTCTAATAATTTAATAACAATTGAAAATACTATCATGCATACAGTATATAACACACATTTATGTAAGATTTTTATACCAGAAATTCTGGTACCAACTCACAATCACACATTAAATGCTAAGCAGGGTTTGGCAGTGCATCACCTGCAGGTGCCTAATGAGATGTTCCAATCTTCAAATATCACTAAAATCTCATGAGAATTTATTTAAAAGTCTCAAAATGTCAGAAATTCTCATGTGAGAAAGCTGAAATCTCACAACATCTCTTTAAAAGATCATGAAATTTTTATGCTGTCATGATGGCATAGACACTTGTTATGATGTACAAAAAGTTGCCAGGTAGAATCATATATTAACTGCTTTTGAACAGGAGAGTGTTATTAAAAGAAAGCCAGATGGCATCATTAATTTATTTTTCAAATTTGTAGCCACACACACTCAGCAAAGCCAAACTACTGACTGAGAAAACTAAGACCAACACAATCATTTTTCATTTAGGATATAGAAACCCCCCAAGCTAAGAGATAACCATACATGATTCAAGTGTACAGGTCTGACCAACATAATCAGATAAATTTCTAATTCTGTTTAAAAATAAATCTTTTTGAATTTAGAGGTTTTACCCACATGCATAACTCTGTAGAGCAAAGAGAATACAAAGCAGCATAAATAATTTGCCATTATTCTATAAATTGTTCAAATTAAATGAATACTTAAAATGTAGCATTTTACATATGGAAGTGTAGAAGAATTACGGTAAAATGCAATTATAAAAAGAGTGCACAGATATCAGCCATTTGTCCCACTGAAATGACCAGTCTAGGTGCTAGTGAAATGACCTGTCTCAGAAGAAAAAATATGTAACATATGAGCTATTAAATATACATATTTGAGGTAGTGGAGTCCAGGGTATGCTAAAGAAGTTAAGATAAATTAGGAGGAGGAGGAGGAGGAGGAGGAGGAGGAGGAGGAGGAGGAGGAGGAGGAGGAGGAGTGACAATGTAATTAAAGCTGCATCCATTACTGATGTGTGACCCTGTCTTGACTTTTCTTTAACTATATACTGCAAACATGCCTGGATTAAGGGTTAGCATTTCAAGACGCTTGTTTTGTGTTTTAATTATGACTTGTCTAATAGCTCTTATAAAGATAGCTTATCTAAGAACTTATCTTTGCCTTGCTAGCTTTCAAATTCAAATAGTCTGGGTAAAGCTTGATAGCAATAATGTTAAGCCAAAATCATACATGAACAATAACTAATCCTAATGCCTACTATGAATGTTTTGTGTCAAACTTATTTAACTTGGTGGTTTCAAGACCTACAGTGATGCTTTTTGGTTTATGTAAAATAAATTCTCCAGAAATCAGCATAGTAAATTGCATCATCCTGGACTATCCAATAAGAATTTTTAAAATGATTAATATATTAACAATAGTTACACACTATGTAATTCATAGTCAAAAGATACCGCATTTAGTGAAAAATTAGGAAAAAAAACATTTGTTAAACTGAAGCTTATCTAGTACCTAAACAAAAATTGAAAATATATTAGATTTTGTCATTCTCACAAGAATTGTCTTTCAAATCTTAACTTGTCCAAATAGGAACTTAGAGATTTAGAGGCAAGAACACCAAATAACATGGGGATTGCCAATTTCACAAGATATGGGCTACTTTTTTGAGGGATGATAGGAGGAATTATGTCATAGACACAAATTGTTGTGGTTTCAATGAATAGTGAAAAAGCAATAATTTTGTTCCTGAAATAGAGCCCCAAAATATCACAAAAGGCATTTGAATCCAAAATACAAAACACAGACAAGTCTATATTCTGTGAAAATAGATGCAAAATGGATTTGATAAGCAAATCAAAATTCATCATAACTATGCAAAACTGAAGAATGTAAAGCTACAGTATATGTTAATCAAACAGATTTTTGTAATACATCTATTACAAACCATTAAAATATAACCTTAAACCTTAATGACTTTCAATGTACAAATCAAAAGTACATTAATAGATACATGTTTTTCAAAGAACACTAAATTAGCAAAGATCATAAAAAATCTATGTATAAAACTATGATTGCAGAAATAACTTTACTAAGAGCAAGCAAATAATAAATGCTGAATTTTGAAAAAAATTCATATTTCCATTGTTCTTCACTGGGAAAGACATTGCAAAAAGTATCTGGGTATAAAGTAGTAATTTTTTTAAAAGTTTGTTTACGTAGTCACAGACTTAAAATGGAGAGAATGAAGAGTTAGAGATTCAATGTATTAAACTTTGCTAAACATCATGAATGTTTCAACTTATACCTAGGACTATTGAGCTCAACACATAATTGATTACTCCCTCCTTGCTGAAAATCTAATTTTATATGCCCCAATATAAAAAAAAATCAACAGAAAAAATGAGAAGAAGAAACACAAGAAAATTTGGGTAGTATCAGGATGTGGAAAACTTTTGGTGCATGAAATAGTGTCATCTTGTTTTGGAAAGCTACCTGAAGGAAATCTACCTGATATCAGTCTAAGCTTCAGGTGGTCCATGCACACATACAGATATGTGCACTTATTCTGTAGTGGCCAAAATTGTGGAAACCTTTTGGGAAAAGTGTACAGTAGAAATGCCACCTTTGGTTAAGTTTCCACCAATTTGTCTTCTAATTTCTTTATAACTGTAGCCTTGTTGACTTAATAATACTATTTTACATCACTTTCTGGATAACCAGTCAACTCTTTGCACCATTACTTTAATTTTATTACATTTTACAAGTTCACTAAATGAAAGAACACAAAAAAACCTAAGCAACTTAATAGCGATCACATAACACACTGACAAATGTCCTCCTCTCAGCTTCAATACATGACATCAATAACTGAATCCTACTGTGATCTGATTGGCTCATTGCCAAAACAAGATGACACTTGATTGACTCTCTAAACACTCATGCTCATTGGCTACAACCAGATGAAGGAAAGCTACCTGATATCAATCTAAGCAAGTTGTGCTTCCTTTTTCTGGTTATTTGGCTATAACTTTTCATAGAATACAGTACAGATAATTGAACAAACTTTGTTGTATTACATTCTTGATTAAATTATCTTTCCATTGATATATAATTTTATGGTACTACTCCAAAAAGGTGGTGTTATTAGCCATCAAATCTCAAAAATACACTTTTCCCAAAAGGTTTCCACAATTTTGGCCAATACTGTATGATGCTATTTTGTTTTAGGCACAGTTCCCAAACTGTCTGTTCTAGAGGAAGTTGACTATTTCACTGTGTTTAAGCTGCTATGATTACAAGTTGATTTCTTTCTTTCAACTGAGGTGTTCATTTTTATTTATTTGTTTATTTTGACTGGGCCAGCACAGATGAAGTGACTGGTCATACCTCTATTGCTAATGATTTAGGCTACGTGAGGAGTTATGTGTGTAGAATTTGGAATGAAGCATCAGGCTCTAAAGAAGCCTAGGGCCCAGTGAGAGAACCATTATGGTTCTGACTGACGCTGAAGATTAACTAGAGTGTAAACTATAGAGGAAAACATTGCATCAAGGGACAACTGAAATCAATCCTGGAGCAGTTCTGACTGATGGCAAATATCTCTTATTTATATATAGTTTTCTCTGGCATGAAAAATCAAAGGTTCCTGTCACAATTTCTTGGTAGCATTAGCTGTATTTCTTGCACATAGCATCAGGTCTGGTAAAGTCACAACCTGACTAAAGTTGACACCAGTAAATTCCACACAATTGCTGGCTATTTCCAGACAGGTAGATACTAGACCAAGCAAGATCAAATTCCAAGATCAAATTCAAGATCTATTTATTTGGTGAAACTGCATCTATCTATCTATCTATCTATCTATCTACACATACATGGAAAGAGAGAGAGAGAGAGAGAGAGAGAGAGAGAGAGAGAGAGAGAGAGAGAGAGAGAGAGAGAGAGAGACCAAACCATATTCTGCCTTTGGTTTTTTTTTCTTAAACTAATTCTGAAAAGCAAATTATTAGGTTGGATTTTCCTGGTATGTTTGTGTGTGCATGCATGTGCATGCACGTGTGCAAATACACTGATGTTTGAAGATTCTCTTGAGGAAACTACATCTAATGTGGGTCAATTAATATTCATGATCTTCAAGAAAAGTAACTGTCTGACATAAAATTAATAATGTATGTGCATACACATGCACTGATTTCACACACAAGTGATGTTAATATAAAAATAGTACCACATATTAGGTTTTGGTCTGCTGCTTAGATCTGTGCATGTATGTGTACTCTGGGATGCATGTAGGTCCAACTGATGTTGAGATTTAGGATGCTTTTATATATGTAGCATGCCAGACAGACTGACTGACAGACAGATATTCTATGCCTTTGAGGAAGGGGTTGGGCTCTCTTTATGCACTGTTGGGCATGGTTGATGCAGCCCATAGTTCATTTTTTACTTAAAAGGCATGCTTAAACTTCTTGTTCTGACCTTAACATGTTTAGCACTTCAAATGAAAAAAGTAGAACTGCTTTGTTGAGCAAGAGATATGTATGACTCATGACTGATTACTACTTTGTTTCAGATGCTAGTGAGTATTGTTGATGTGTATGTAGTTATATTTAGAAAAGAAATGCTGACAGCCAGGAAGGAGATAATTTTCTATGTTCCCAGAGCATGTCTCTTAAGTAACAACTTCCTTCCTTCCTTCCTTCCTTCCTTCCTTCCTTCCTTCCTTCCTTCCTTCCTTCCTTCCTTCCTATAGTAGGGTGGAAGGAGACATGTTTCTCTAAGGTTAGACAATAAAGGTTATGATTCCAATTATATTCAAGGAGATGCATTTTCAAATTCCAGTTCCAACAGGAACCAGAAATGCATCCAATCACTGTGCCTTGACACCTAGGAGAGAATTGCTCAGCACTGGTTCCCATTGATTTTTCAATTACATTTGTCTCCTCCCATTTCATGTTTATGTTTGGGGACTTTCTAGGCCAGCATTGTTGGGAATCTGGGCATTTTGTTTGGGGGTTCATGGTCATGGTGAGGCTATACATGCATGCATACAGCTTAAAGGAACATGGTGACCATGCCACTAATATGTTAGTAATGTATTGATTTTTTTACTGAGTCCACCTGTGAGCATCTGGGACCTACTGTCAATCCCACAAGGTGGCAACATATAATTGAAAGGACCAAGAGCACACCTACACAGTTTGAACATACTGGACAGACAAAAATGAAATGGTCCATCCTCAGATAACCAGCCCCTGTGCCAGAAAGAGCTTTATATATAGCACTAGCATTGGTAACTGCACCTGCTAAATAATGCAGCTGTCAAAGCAGCAGTGAAAATAGGTAAAGGCAACTGAGAAATCAAGGAACACAAGGACATCCTGATCTTCAACAAATGTGACCAATGTAATCTCAGTGCTGAAATCCAACTGAAACAAGCCCAGATAATCCACTTCCTCCAAATCTCTCTCCAATTGCTGTCCAATCACTTATCAATAACCTTCTTCACAAAGGGAGTTTGGAAACTGGATAAAAACTGTCCAAGGTGCAGAATCCACTGCACAATTCTGTTGATGTAGCTTTACAACAAAGCAGAATTAGCTTATCAGGTTGTGTCTGATCATATGTGGTAAGGCTGATATCAGTCTTACAAATCTGAAACTATAATTCTCCCACCGTCACCATTACATTCCAAGAACTTAGGGGTGGGGCTCTTCTTAGCCTCTTGGTCTGCCCACTATGCAGCTGTGGTCTATACTATTATCTGATCTTTCATAGGCAATATCTATTCACCCCATCTCCCAATGGCATTTCCACATAGCATTGCAAAGGTGGAGAAATAAAGATGTTTCATTACTTTATTGCCACAATGTAAGCCTGCTGTTTCTCTTCTTCCAATAAAGACCTAGGCAATTATTTTTGAATTTTATTTCCCAGAGCTTCTCAGAGAATCAAGGTACACCCCAGAATTGGTGCAAAGAGAATTGGATGGGGAGGGAGTTGGGTGGGGAGGGAAGCAAGCCATAAAATGATCTATTCATGGTGATAGTAGTAACAACAAACACTAGATCACATCACAATTTCCCTGAGACTAAACAGAACTAGTATGGAACATCTGGCATGTGTTAAATTCAAAGCAATGCTTATATCACCTTCACTAATCCAGAACATGTAAGCACTCACCCTGCACTGTTCAGTTCCTGATCTGTTCCTAGTTATTCACTGTTGTTGCTTTAATGTAGCCACAGTCTTCATAAACTATCATGTCTTTATTAGGCTCTAGGTTCAGTCCTAGTTGATCTGAGAGTCTTCAATTTAACACCAGAAAAAATAAACTGATTCTGGTTGTGAATTAAAGATTAATGGATTCACAATCAGGGAAAAAAAACCTGATGGGAAAGAGATTATCAGACTCCCTTCCCATTTTAATATGGACTTTCTACAGCAAAATTGAGAAACAAAAGCTTTTTCTATATAAAAAATGGTTTATATTTTTTGTAAGCTAAAACTGCCTCAGCACACTATATGTCTTCAGTAAATGATCCACCCAATACTGATTTAAATTAATCTCTTTTCATTAACAGCTAATAAACAAACACCAGCAATAATGTGCATTGAGCATTGGTTTAGCACTATCATTTATAATTGCTAGAAGGAACACCAGAACATTGTCAAATATAATGTATAGGCTTTAAATATCTAATCATTTCCCATAATAATAGGTTAAATAGCAACTCTTTATAAAGAGAAAAATATTATTCATTTTGCTATATTCTAGAACATTTTCTAATGTATTTTTTCATGGTGTAGAGCTGTCTATTATTGTTGGGAAAAAATCTTGCAAAATGCTGTTGAATGAAATTTCTTCTAATGCTTCATTCCTGGTTGCAGAATTCAGCCGTAAAAGGTTAATTAAGGCACAATCAAGACTGGACATGTAATTGTAGTTCGACTAGAGCAAAAAAATCAGCTAAAAAAGGAATGAGTAAATACATCTATGTGGGCTACGTTGAAATGATTGAAATGGTTTTTTTGTGTGTGTGTTTGCCTCTTTCTATTAGAATTCTGAACATTAAAAAGATTAAAGTATGTTTCTTTAAAAATGTGTTTCTAGACCTTAATAAGAATACTAAGAAAACATAGTAGTTATACTGAAACCTTGATATAGAATAAAGTATGATGCTGCATCTGCCAATGGATGTGAATCCCATTGGAACATACTGAAGACTACTTACTAAATAACTGATAGATAAAAATGTAGATATTGTCACAGACAAAATACAGTGAAACAACTGAATATGACCCACAATTTATAATTATATTAACCATATTATTAACCAACATTATGAGCAAAATACTTTAATATCCTGTGTAAATGTAATCATAATATGTGCTGAATAACCTGAAGGGATCTAGGTGTAGGCTAGTAGAGCACTGTATACACACTGTCTACCATATCCCAAATAAAAACAAAATGAACATGTTCTTTCCTTTTTCCTCCTGACAATTTAGTTTAGGATTTCATCTAATGAAATTGATCAAATCTAGCATCATTTTATTCTGATTTCCACAGCCAATACACAGGGTTATTCATTCAAGAGAAAGCTTAGATCAAGGGTTCCCAACTCCTGGTCCATGGTCAGGTACCAGGCCACAGGATGCCAGCAACCAGTCTGCACAAACAAGCAAAGCCCCATCTGTGGGATGCAGGCAGCACACAAAACCACACATTCCCTGGTCCACAGAAAAATCTTTCTCCACGGAACCAGTCCCTGGTGCCCTAAAGGTTGGGATCTCTGGCTTAGATTACATAATACAATTAGGATTAAAGCCCTGCATATAGTCTGCCTCTGTAGTGAAGATATTGCTATAAAATGGCTGATTTCCATTATATACTCTTAGAACAATGCTCAGATCTAGAACTAAAGAGGCTGATTCTGCATAATCTAATCTTCACTTGAAGCATATCGCCAATATGCCTGTTTTAATTTATTTAAAATGCATATTAACTTTTCACCAAAAGTATACTTATGACTGTTCACAGGTATCCTTCCTTCCTCCTTCTGCAGGCTTTTTCATTCCTGGTTTGCTTCCTGCTAGAGTAATTTTAGAAAACTACAAATTTTGCAATAGCACTATGATTAAATTAAGACTTCTGCTTTTTGAGATGAGTTTAGCCAATCAGGGCAATGCTTAAAAATAGAGAAGTTATCAATATCATCCCATAAGAATTCTGGATGGGCCAAAGGAGAGTGTTTTATATCCTAGACTCTGCCCATCCCAAATCAAGTTCCATAGTTATTTTTATTTATTTATTTATAAATTTTATGGGCTATCTATTTTACATCAAGAAAACTTGAATTCAGTATAATCCAAAATTGAATCCATGTTGTGTATAGTAGGAAGCTTTTGTGCCTTAATTGTCTTTCAAAACTGATGTAGTGGAGTACTATGATTCATGACATTTTTTCAAAAGCTAGATTTAAATTTTATATATTCCTGAATAAATTCTCCAAAGGTTGATGAATATTTCTAAGTAGGCTACTAATTTCTCACTTTTTAATCAGGGTATATCTGACATTATCTATCACCCAGGGATAACATGGTTGAACCTATTATTTCTGTTTCTGGTAAAATCACTTATTACAACTTAAAAATTAACATAGTAACAAATTTAATTAGTAGATATAAGTTCAGAGGATCATCTTTGTGGAACACAATGATGTAAGTGTTCAGGATGAAATGCACTGTCCTATTATATATGGGTTTATGGAGCATGTGTTATAAAAATACTTCAACCATACTGGTTTATAACTTGGCAGTCATTTGAAACCAATCTCATAAAATCCATGTGAATCTTGAAGTGCTAAAGGTACCTTTGACTACGGTAATGAAATAATACCCAACTGAAACAGCAAGATTACTGCATTTGCTCCTCATTTTCCATTTTTAAGTCAAATATTTTTACTTTCAATTTTTAAAGAATTTTTTTTAAAAAAATTAAACTGGGTCTCCTGCAAAACAGAAATACAAATTTATTTACAGTGTGTCAATTTTAAAAAGTCAAGCAAATATATTGCCCAAAGAAGTTATACAGAAAATACATAAGGTAAAATTGTAATGTATCTATTTGCAGTAGTGGCCAAAAGTGTGGAAACCTTTTGGGAAAAGTATATTTTTGAGGTTTAATGGCTAATAACACCACCTTTTTTTGGAGTAGTACCATAAATTTATATATCAATGAAAATATAATTTAATAAAGAATGTAATGCAACAAAGTTTGTTCAATTATCTGTACTGTGTTCTATGAAAAGTTATAGCCAAATAACCAGAAAAAGGAAGCACAACTTGCTTAGGTTGATATCAGGTAGCTTTCCTTCATCTGATTGTAGCCAATGAACATGAATGTTTAGAGCAGGGGTTCTCAACCTTGGCAACTTTAAGACTTGTGGACTTCAACTTCCAGAATTCCTCAGCCAGCTTTGCTGGCTGAGGAATTCTGGGAGTTGAAGTCCACAAGTCTTAAAATTGCCAAGGTTGAGAACCCCTGGTTTAGAGAGTCAATCAGGTGTCATCTTGTTTTGGCAATGAGCCAATCAGATCACAGTAGGATTCAGTTATTGATGTCATGTATTGAAGCTGAGAGGAGGACATTTGTCAGTGTGTTATATCGCTATCAAGTTGCTTAGGTTTTTTTGTGTCCTTTCATTTAGTGAACTTGTAAAACATAATAAAATTAAAGTAATGGTGCAAAGAGTTGACTGGTTACCCAGAAAGTGATGTAAAATAGTATTATTAAGTGAACAAGGCTACAATTATAAAGAAATTAGAAGAAAAATTGGTGGAAACTTAACCAAAGGTGGCATTTCTACTGTACACTTTTCCCAAAAGGTTTCCACAATTTTGGCCACTACTGTATAGTCATAGACTTATAGTATATCTTACAGAAATTAAAAGGATGCTTATACTCTTTTGTTGGATTTTCCAATTTTTTTAAAAAACATTAATATTTAGCTCTTTTCTGTTTTCCTCTCTTGGAAAGGGAAAATAGATCTCCCCACTTACTTAAAAACAGCACATGAAAGTGTGAAGGTGGGTCGAGGTGTGTTTTTTCAGTATCTCTCTCTCTCTCTCTCTCTCTCTCTCTCTCTCTCTCTCTCTCTCTCTCTCTCTCTCTCTCTCTCTCTCTCTCTCTTTCTCTCTCTCCCTCAATACACCTCACGTAATAGTGGGATCACAAGCAGATATCCTGGGTACTGTGTGGTCTTCAATGAACTGCATCTACATGGATGGAAGTGTGTAGTGGGCCCAGTGCTCTTCAACATCTTCATCAATGATTTGGACAAGGGGATAGATGGGGAACTCATCAAATTTGCGGATAACACCAAGCTGGCAGGAATAGCCAACACTCCAGAAGACAGGCTTAAGATACAGGAGGACCTGGACAGACTTTACTTTACTTTATTTTGACTTATATGCCGCCCTTCTCCTCAGACTCAGGGCGGCTCACAGCAAATAATACAAGTACAAAATATAAATTAGTTAAAATAATAACATACAATATAAAAACTATATCCACTCATACAACATACAGTCCCAATCAAAGGCCCAGGGGCAGAGCGCAGCTCACAAGCCCCAAGCCTGTCTGCATAGATGTGTTTTTAAAAGTTTTCGGAAAGCTAGGAGGGAAGGAGCAGTATGAACCTCTGAGGGAAGTTGATTCCAGAGGGCTGGGCAGCAACAGAGAAGGCCCTAGCCCTAGGTCCCACCAAACGACATTGTGTAACAGATGGGACCCGTAGGAGGCCAACCCTATGTGCCCTAACCGGTCGCTGGGCACTATCTAACAAAATGAAATTCAATGGTGAAAAAAATAAGGTTCTACATTTAGGCAAGAAAAACCAAATGTACAGGTATAGTATAGGGGATACCTTGCTCAATAGTATAACTGTGAGAGGGATCTCAGAGTCCTAGAGGACAATCACTTAAATATGAGCCAGTGTGCTGCAGCTGCCAAAAAAGCCAACACAGTGCTGGGCTGCATTAACAGAGGGATAGAATCAAGATCATGTGAAGTATTAATACCACTTTACAATGCCTTGGTAAGGCCACATTTGGAATACTGCATCCAGTTTTGGTCACCATGATGTAAAAAAAATGTTGAGACTCTAGAAAGAGTACAGAGAAGAGCAACAAAGATGATTAGGGGACTGGAGACTAAAACATATAAGGAACGGTTGCTGGAATTGGGTATGTCTAGTTTAACAAAGAGAAGGACGAAGGGGGACATGATAGCAGTGTTCCAATATCTCAGGGGCTGCCACAAAGAAGAGGGAGTCAAGCTATTCTCCAAATCACCTGAAGGCAGGACAAGAAGCAACGGATAGAAACTAAGCAAGGAGAGAAGCAAGCTAGAACTAAGGAGAAACTTCCTGACAGTTAGAACAATTAACCAGTGGAACAACGTTCCTCCAGAAGCAGTGAATGCTCCAACACTGGAAGTTTTTAAGAAGAGACTGGACAGCCATTTGTCCGAAATGGTATAGGGTGTCCTGCCTTAGCAGGGGGTTGGACTCAATGACCTCCTAGGTCCCTTCCAACTTTATTATTATTAAACATGGCTTAATACTGCTTACAGAAAGTGATCCTCAGGATACTTCAGCAGCAAGTCATAATTACACAGTAAGACAATTTCTTTCTGCCCTTACTCTCAGGAACAATGTTGAATAAATAAATATTATCTTCCAGTTGCTTGAACAAGTGCTTGCAGTTACATCTCATGCCTTTTTGCTTCCTCAAAAATTCTCCAAGTGATTTCATCGGATAGTAAAATTGGTGCAATGGAACTATTCAGGAAAGCCTTCAATTGCTCTCATAAGACATGGGTTTATGCTCTAGATATGAAATGTTCACCCTGATTGTACACAGAATAACAAACTCCTTGAAAAATAAAGCACACATTCAGAATGTCAATGCTTATATAATACATAAAATTAGCTTTCTTGATTAAAAAAGTAAAATAGAGTAAGTTGCATAACACTGAACTATCTCACTGCCTTCCAGCTTTGTGCTCAAGTATATGCCCTAAGGGTGTAAACTAAGAGGCTGGCATAGATTTTGTCTAATCTGTTCCCTCTCTCTGGGTAACTTGTCTCCCATCTCTGTTTCTCTTTTCTCACATGTGTTTGGAAAAAAAAAACTTTTTTACAAGGCAGGAACTCATCTATACAATGAAGAACTGGGGAAAACATAACCCTCCCACAGCTTTCATAATAATTTCAAAGGCTGAAGTGATACAAAATGTTATGTGTAACTCTCAAGAATGGCAGTTTATGTTCTGCTTTGTTCCCACTATGTGAGTAGATAAAAGGGAAAATACGATGTTTCAAGAATTAATATCAGAATTTGGGAAGGAAACGTTTACAGTATGAAAGCTGACACACATGGGCCTGACACACATGGGCCTATATATATATATTGTTAGTATCATGGAAACAGTTTAAAAGCCTATCTTCAAGTAAAACCACTGTGTGTGGGGGGCGGAAAGGTTCGGTCATTAAGTTTGGTCCTAACATATAGAATCTCATCATTCCTTTGTCAACAGTTTCAACCCCATCTCAAGAGCAAAATAGTTTTGTTAGCTGACTGTTAATCCAATAGCTCCTATTTTTTATTAATACAGGTAGCCCTTGTTCAGTGATCACAATAGAATTATTGCAGAAATTGGTTGTTAAGCAAAGCAGTCACTAAATGAAACCAGGACTGTGCTTATGATCCTACTTCATCTTTCTTTTGATTTACAGACTTCCAAAGGTCACAAATGATTGGACGTGTGGTTACTTTTTTATCATTGTCATAACTGTGAACAATTGTTAAATGTGGCAGTCATTAAATGAGTACTACCTGTATGACTATTTCCTTTTTTAAAAAGTGATATAATTTATTAGCCATCAGCAGACCTTGTTATAGCCTATTTTATCATTTGACTTTGCAGAATGTCCTAATTTAGGAATTATGATAAACCACAGTTTCTTTAGACGTGGCCTAATGACTAAGCCACAGTGACTTAGGTTTACTCAGCACAGTATGCTACATCCCATGGTTTATAAATCAAATGGCTAGATTCATGCAATGTAAAAGTTACAAATAAAGAAACATCTTTATAGCTTACTGAAACATATGAACCCAGCCAAACTGTAAATGCTGACCTTTTGTCTGTTCTGAATCTATCTCTATTGCATTCAGCATTTACTAAGAATATTTCTCTTATCCTAAATGAATGTCCCAAAAATTCATATTCATATACAATTTTTTTTAAAAAAAGTAAAAACCAAACACAATTTTTAAAAAAAGATTAGAAGTATGGTTATTTAAATTTAAAATGTATTATTTCGTCAGAGGAATGTAGATAGCCCATATCAATGAGTGAATTGGATACCCAAGTGATTTTATTCATGATAATGTAAGAAAATTGTTAAAACTGCTTCTTTAAAAAAGGATTTAAAAAAATCAACTTAAAAATGTTCTGCCTGTGGCTGCTATTGAGCTAATGGAGATATATCTATCTAACTAATTGAATTGTTGGTTTTTACAGTAATTTTATTAAAAGTTACAATTAAAAAAGGTAAAAAAATAATACAAATTAAAAATTAAAGAATAAAGAGAAAAAATGGGAAGTGCAAGAAATAAAAAATAGGAACAAAAATAGAAATCAAATAGAAAAAGTTTTTCCAATGCATAAAGGCCTTAAGGAATACAGTTCAGTTTGATGTGATCCTAATCAAATATCAATGTGCAGATTAAAAAAAATAAGAGGATAAAGGATATAAGAAGCTAATATTTTGGCAAAAAGAAAAGGCAAAAGAGCTAAGCACATTTAGTTTGTGAATTCAAAATGACCATGAGAGGACATAATAGCCACTGTATTTTCACACATAATTTAACAAAACTATTAGTACAATTTATTTGACTGTATTGGCAACTGCAGAATCAGGAATTCAATCTACGTAAGTATTATTATGGAATTTATAACGTGTTTTTCTGTTGGAATCCATGCATACACAAATCCAGCATTATTTTAACAAGCAAAATTGTTTTTGAAATCTATGAAGACAACTTGAAATATGCTTTACTCTGAACTCTTATTACAGAACTATATAAATAATAAATACTGCCTGTTTTCCTACCGTAAAGGTTTTAGAGCAACTACCCTAATATATGCAGGAAAAGCCAGATTTACAGATGAAAATGGAAATGAAAGATGGTTGATGAATTCAGTGAACAATCTTAATCGATTGCTGAAACTAATGTATGAATAAGAATAGACTTATCTACTAGGTTATTAATGCAATTCTTGGCTTCGAAAACTGACATATTTTCAGAGAAAATACATTTGGAAAAGGTGTCTTTGACAGTAAAACATAAGATGGAATGGGGCAATCAGTGAAGGTAGCTAGTTGTTGGGAGTACCTATGATTTGTAGAATAGAATAATATAGCATATGGTCTACCTCAATGTCCAAACTGATTAGCCACTTTACAGTAGATATAATATGATATGATGATATCATTCAGAAAAGATTCACCTGTGATGGATCCCATCACCAGACTAGTCTAGCTCTCGTACATGAGCAACCATCAGAAATGATGAACATTTTGGGAATAATTAATAGAGTTAAAGGTTTGGTGCAAAAACACCTGTGCTAAGAAGGTAAATATTGCAACTCTTCCAAAAATCAAAAGAAATAAAGTTGGGACAGAATAAACAGGAAAAATGGAATTACAAGAGTTGAGGCAGAGTAAACAGAGATTATATATTAGAAGAAGAAATAGATAGTTGCTGTGGTTAAAGAGAAGGCTAGATATATTAAAGATTAGGGGATTTACTTATTTGTGACTGATTTAAACCTAGAGAAAGAGTCAGGGCAGAAAAATAAGAGTGGGAGTAGAAAACTGTGTCAGGTGCAGAGCATGCCTTTAGCCAAGAAGGCAAAAGCCATAAAAAGAAAATGTCCTCAGAAAAAAACAGTTTAGAAAGAAATAACAATAATAATAGAGTTGGAGGTCTTCTAGTCCATCCTCCTGCTCAGGCAGGAAACCCTATGCCATTTCAGACAAATGGCTGTCCAGTCTCTTCTTAAAAACTTCCAGTGTTGGAGCATTCACTGCTTCTGGAGGCAGGTTGTTCCACTGGTTAATTGTTCTAACTGTCAGGAAGTTTCTCCCTAGTTCTACGCTGCTTCTCTCCTTGATTAGTTTCCATCCGTTGCTTCTTGTCCTGCCTTCAGGTGCTTTGGAAAATAGCTTGACTCCCTCTTCTTTGTGGCAACCCCTGAGATATTGGAATGCTTTTCTTCATTAAACTAGACATACCCAATTCCAGCAACCATTCTTTATATGTTTTGGCCTCCAGTTCCCTAATTGTCTTTGTTGCTCTTCTCTGTACTCTTTCTATAGTCTCAACATCTTTTTTACATCATGGTGACCAAAACTGGATGTGGTATTCCAAGTGTGGCCTTACCAAGGTGTTATAAAGTGGTAGTAACACTCCATGTGATATTGATTCTATCCCTGTTAATGTAGCCTAGCACTGTGTTTCATTTTGTTAGTAGTGCCCAATGTTCAAGTCTGTCAAGATCCTTCTGTATCTTATACCTATTTTCTGGAGTGTTGGCTATTCCTGCCAGCTTGGTGTCACCTGCAAATTTGATGAGTTCCCCATCTATCCCCTCATCCAAATCATTGATGAAGATGTTGAAGAGCACTGGGCCTAGAACAGAGCCCTGGGGCACCCCACTACACACTTCCCTCATGTAACTGCAGTTCCACTGAGGACCACATGCTGAGTACAGCAGTCAGCCAGCTTTGTATCCATCTGGTAGTGATGCTGTCTAACCCACTTTTTTATCTTATCAAGTAGTAGGTTGTTGTCTACTTTATCAAATGCCTTACTGAAGTCCAAGTGAATTATATCCACAGCATTCCTGTGGTCCACTCATTTTGTCACCTGGTCAAAGAATGCAATAAAATTTGTCTGGCATGATCTGTTTTTGACAAATGCTTTACAGTAAGGGAGAAAAAAGATAGAAAGAGGTTAAAGAAAGCAATTGGGCTAAAGAAAAAGGGAGATCTTTCTCTTCCTACAACAGAAGAAAATGAGAAATTACTCTTGTCAACAAAAAAAAATATAAGAAAGAAAATAGAGTTCTCCTCTGAGTAGAACTGTCTACTAGAGATTTCCCTCTCTGCACCTAGAAATAGAAGAAACTAAGTGGACAATGGAGCAGAAGGAAGAACCAGGGCAGAGTAATTGTGGCCAGAGGGGACATGTGGAAATGGACTGGAGTAAATGACCAAAGTGGAAAAGAGGAAGCAAAAGGAGTTATCTAAAGGAGATCCAGACCAGGTGGAAGAAACAGAGTGGGAAAATAAATGCACTATGTCCTAAATTTGAGTTGCGTTTTAAAAATAGTACATTTTAATTATGTTGATTAGATATCCAATCTATTTGTTTACTTCCAATAATCATCTTGTGACACATACAACACCAGCACTTGTGGAAGTTGTGCTGATAATTGAATAAGAATTAAGGAGTGTCAGAAGTAAGTCTTCATCCTGGTTCAACCAAGCTGGGATAAATAAGCAAAATGGCGACTGCTTTGGGAAGAAGGTTACAGTTTATTGAAGAAGCAGAAAGATGGTCCTTGCAAGGAGCAGAGAGGAAAGAGACCTTGAGCACATGGGCAGTAGGTTTTTATACCCCCTCTAGTCTTGTTCGGAATAGTTTCCTGTTCCTGTGGCATGAACCTTGAGGCTATTTCTGAGTGTTTTTCTAGGCCTTGATATCTGTGGTTTAATCCTACTATCATATCCTGCTTCCTAGAAGATGGGGCTAATGACTCCTAGAGTTTGGGTGGGGCATGCAGATCTTCTTTTTGTCTTCTTGAGTGCCCTGGCTTCAGCTTTCTGATGGTTCTACATCTGCATTCGTATGGGGCTAGCTCTTGCTTGGGGCAGAGAGATAGATTTGGGGCCAGGTTTCGTTTAAAAAAAATCCTTTTGAGGAAAAATATATTTTTCTGCCCTTTTTAATATTACCTTCTCTGGGCTAACTTCCTTCAATATCTCCTCTTTGTGCCTTAATTGTGAGAATGTCACACTTATTGGCACAACATTAAAATTGATCTGGTCAGGGAGACTTGGTAGGCAAGCTTTTAAACTATTAAGCCAAAAAAAATAAGACATTAATGGAAGCAGCAGAAAAAGATCCCTTTAGTGGCTCCCAAAAGGGAAGCTTACACTCATAAAGTTCTAAAAGTCAGGGCAAAATTTTGTAGGTGGAAAAGAAATTTATAGTGTCCAATATTCTGTGCCAATCATTTTCAAATGTTGGATGTCACCTTTAGCTTCCTGTCAGGTTTGCATACCTCCCAAAATTCTTCACAGCCATGGTTTTCCTTAGTACATTACCACTGGCTGCCCATTTTCAAGGGTTGTTTCCTGCCTCAGCTCTTAGTTCAGTGCATCCAGGTTTGTAATGTCCAATTGAGGGTAGCCAATATGCCAGGCTATTAAATTTGTCTTTAAATTGCACATAATGAGCTCTAGGAATCCCAATCTGAGCCCACTAGTGCAAGATATTCAGGGCTAAGGTTTGGGATCGCTTTCCTGTTGCTTCCTTAGTCAGGGCATAAGAATTGCAAATCACCTGAGAGGGCCTAGTTCCCTCCCCCTTGGAATTTTCAGGAAGTTGTACTTGCAAAGCTTTGGTGCAATAGAGCAAAAAGAATCAGCCTGGGGAACTTTACTAAAGGTAGGTGGAAGGGATAGACTCAATGTGATTCTGAATGGTTTGTGTGTGCATATGCAGCTATTTCTACAAAACAGGCAATACAAACATTCTGGATAAATTTTCCCTCCCACCAGATGTTCAGTACTTGTTCTGTCAACTATTCCCAAATGCCATCTCTCCATTAATACCTTCAACTGGGGTATTAATACAAATGGGGCAAGAAAGAAAAGTTTACAGTGGGTTTCCACCCTCCCCACCACAGTCTAATTTTCTCCTCTGAGGCTTCACATGGCACCAGTGGCTCCAGGACTCCTTCCTTCTGCAGCTCTCACAGGCATCTGGGGAATGGTAGGACTTGGGAAGATGTTCCACTCAGATTGCATGGTGGCTTTTTAGTGGATGGCTGGATTCAAAACCTAATTCCATGGCTCAAATGGATGGAGGCAGCATCTGGGTCTGTGTGTTCTGCTTCCAAAGGTTTGGGGGAGGATTGCAGGGCTGAAAGATACAAGAACAAGGTCTCCCCCCCACTTTCTGGGTGGACTCTTTCAGGAGAGGCAGACAAACAGTATGGACAACAAAGGGCAAGAAAGAAATTGGAAGGGGGGGTAGCTTGCAGGCAGTTTGAAAAGGCATTAATACTGCAGTTATTAGAGAAACAGATAGACAAATGGGGACAATCACAGATTGAGGACAGGAAAAAACTGGATTCTGGTAAGAGAACAACAAAATGACATGTTTCACTTTTGAACTTGAACATTTGCAACATATTAAGGACAAGAACTTGCAACTTGAGGGGAAGGGAAAAAAATGCTAGGCAGCTTGAGAATGCTGAAAACTCCAAATAATTTTAAAAGCCTAATATTTTAATATGTGCAACTTGCCAGGGGCAGGAGAATCTGCCTTTAACATTTATTCCAAAATAGACCAATTATTTTAAAGATTTGAAAATGCTTATTTGTTTCAGAAAAGTTTCACTGTAGCTTCACCAATTAGTGATAGGGTAAGAAAAGTAACTTAAGAAATTATTTCCCCAAACAAGCAGACTTGAACTTCAAAAGGCTCTTGTAGATAGACACAATTTTCAGGAAAAGGGATAGATAGATAAAACCCATTTAGAACGCAAACTCATTTACAACACATTGCAGAATGATTTCTAGAACCTGGGGCAGGACCCAGCAGAGAAGACAATCCCTCCTCACTCTAATAAAATAATTCAGCATTGGATTCCCCCTGGAACAAAATTAACACTTTTTAGACAGAATTGAGAAGGAAATTCACCCAAGAACAGACATTGACCAAAAAATCAGAAAAGACAAATTTAAACTCACCAATCAGGAATGACAATTTTGGAAACCATGAAAGGGTATAAGAACTCAACTAAGGTATGTAGGAATCACATGACAATAGTAAGGGGGACTTTAATTACTCTGACATCAACTGGGAAACAAACTCTGCACTAAGTGGAAGATCAAACAGATTCCTGACAAAACTTGCAGACAACTTTGTTTCTCAAAAGTAGTGAAGGGAACTAGGGGATTAGCCATATTGGATCTAATTCTCACTAACAAAGACAAAATGATAAAAGGTGTTGAAGCCACAGGAACCTTGGGGAGGTGATAATGCAATATTGGAATTCAACATTATGGGAGCACAAGCAATAGAACACAGTCAAACTAGAGTCTTAGACTTTAAGAGAGCTAATTTTAATAAACTTGAGAGGGTTTGGGAGGGATTCCATGGATGAGAATCTTCAAGGGGAAACGACTCAAGAAGCTTGGGAAATTTTGAAAAGTGAGATAATAAAAATCCAGTCTAGCACAATATCAACAAAGAAGAAAAATAATAGCTCTCACAAGAAACCAGCATGGCTGCATAAAGAACTCTCTCATAAATTGACATATAAGAGGGACCAGTATAAAAAGTGGAAAGAGGGTCACATAACTACAGCAGAATATTAGCAAATAGTCTGAGTCTGCAAAGATGAGATGAAGAAAGCTAAAACTCAAAATGAACTAAGGCTTATGACCACAGTCAAAAATAATAAAAAAGCAAACAGTCCAACTTATCAAAAACAGTACCATAAAAAATAGATTAGAAGCACAAGTTAAGTTAGGCAAGAAAATGGTAAGTGAGCACTTATCCAGCCTAGAAGAATTCAAATCACCAGGACCAGATGGATTGCACCCCAAAGTTCTCAAGGAACTGGCAGATGTGATCTCAGAACCACTGAACTATATTTTTCAAAGACCCTGGAGCACTAGGGAACTACCAGAGGACTGGAAAAGAGCTGATGTAGTTCCGCTCTTCAAAAATAAAATAAAAATAAAAATAGATCTAGGAAATAATAGACCTATCAGCCTGACCTCAATACCTGGGAAGATTCTGGAAAAGATAATCAAACAAGAATCCGCGAACACCTAGAGGCAAACAAAGTCATTACTAAAAGCCAACATGGGTTTGTCAAAAATAGATCATGCTAGACACATGTTACTGCATTCTTTGACCCAGTTACAAAATTAGTGGACTAGAGGAATGCTGTGGATATAATTTTCTTGGACTTCAGTAAGGCATTTGATAAAGTTCATATAGGGTTTCCTGTCTGAGCAGGGGTTGGACTAGATGACCTCCATGGTCCCTTCCAACTTTATTATATATTATTAAATGCAAGAGTGAAATCTTTCTAGCAGATGAACTTAAAACAT